>APFE030563089.1:126009-202451 GCA_000404065.3 Pinus taeda
TGATGAGCAGCTTGGAAAACTGAACTGAGCAGATGAATGGCATTCTTTCTTCTTGGTTACTCTCCACATAGCAAAGCATACAAGTGCATAATAAAAAGAACTTGGCAGAATTATTTGAAAGCAATTGATGTAGTGGTTTTGATGAGCAAGGGATACATCCCTAGACAAGTACATCCATTTGAAGACATCGAAGAAGATGAGGCTACCCTCAAACAAGCATGAATGATGAAGAACCCCAAGAAGAACCTGAAGAAGAATCAGAGGAGTAGACAAGAATAGAAGAAAAGACTCCATCCAGATATTTTCAGAAGAATCATCCAGAATCTCAGATTATGGGGTAGAAAGAAGCAGGTGTACAAACAAGAAGAACAGTTGCAGAAGCCTCAAGCTATTTGGCATTACTCTCCTCTACTGAACCACAAAATGTGAAAGAGGCATGCGAAGATGAATGTTGGATAAAAGCAATGGATGAAGAACTTGAGCAAATCGAAAGGAACAACACTTGGGAACTGGTTCCTAGACCAAAGGATAAGAATGTTATCGGAACAAAATGGGTCTTCAAAAATAAATTGAATGAAAATGGAGAAGTAATTAGAAACAAAGCCATACTTGTTTGTAAAGGGTATGCGCAGCAAGAAGGAATAGACTTTGAAGAAACCTTTTCTCCCGTTGCAAGACTTGAGGCCATCCGAATGTTCATTGCTCTCTCAAGTTTTCAAAACTTCAAAGTATTTCAAATGGATGTGAAATCAGCCTTTCTGAATGGAGACTTGGAAGAAGAAGTATACATTGAACAACCAGATGGGTTCATTCTTTGAAATGATCCAAATCTTGTATGCAGATTGAAAAAGGCTCTCTATGGGCTCAAACAAGCTCCAAGGGCTTGGTACTATCGTTTGGATAAATATCTTCATCAACAAGGTTTTTCAAAAGGATCAGCAGATAGCAATCTTTATATAAAAGTTGAAAATGACAAATTGCTAATACTTGTTGTGTATGTAGATGACATTATTTTTGGCAGCAATGAAGAAGAGATGAGTCAAAGCTTTGCCTTGGTCATGCAGAAAGAATTTGAAATGTCCTTGCTGGGAGAAGTGACATATTTCCTTGGTTTGCAAATCCAACAAAAGGAAGAAGGAATCTTTTTATCTCAAACCAAGTATCTCAAACAGATCTTGAAGAAATATGGCATGGAAGATGCAAAACCAGTATTTACACCCATGGTCACAGGATGTAGCCTCAGTGCAAATGATGAATCTGTAGCAGTACATCAACCAACCTACAGATCTATGATTGGAAGTCTACTTTATTTGACAGGTACCCGACCGGACATCATGCATGCAGTAGGAATAGTTGGAAGATTTCAGGGAAATCCAAAGGAGACGCATCTTCAGGCAGTGAAGTGAATTTTCAAATATCTTCAAGGGACACAAAATTATGGCTTATGGTATCCTAGAGATACAGATCTCACACTTCATGCTTATACAGATGCAGATTGGGCCGGAAGGGTGGATGACAGGAAGAGCACAAGTGGTGGTGCGTTCTTTATGGTTTCCAGATTAGTATCTTGGTTCAGCAAGAAACAGAGTTCGATTGCCTTATCTACAGCTGAAGCGGAATATGTTGCTGCTGCATCTTGCTGCACTCAACTCCTTTTGATGATGCAGACCTTGCAGGATTTTCAAATCACTTGTACACCACCTATCTCTATCTTATGCGATAACACAAGTGCAATCAGCATCTCAAATATTCCTGTCATGCATTCAAAAACCAAGCACATACCAATCAAGTATCATTTTCTCCGGGAACAAGTGCTTGAACAAAAGGTCAAGTTGGAGTATGTTCCTTCTAAGAAACAAGTTGCTGATATTCTCACCAAACCATTGCCCAGGGAGACTTTTGAATACCTCAGGCAAAAGCTGGGGGTTGTTGATGCATCATCTTATTGTTGAGACTCTTCTGATTGTTGGTTGTATGCATGATTCATCTGAGGTATATGCGTACATGTGCTGGGTTGCGGCACAGGTTCAGGGGGAGCATATAATGCATTGTTGGCATTATGGAGGATGTACAAAAGGAGATCATGGGAGATGGTCTGAATATAGCTGCAATATGTCTCTATTTCTTTCTTGGTCATTAATGGTGTCTGGTGGATTATGGTTCTTCTTTGCAGATCTGGTTCATATTCAGGGGGGGCATGTTCTTAGGGGGAGCATAACCCTTTGCCCTTGATGTCAAAAGGGGAGAATGTCGCTGAAGTTTTTGAGGTTGCCATCAAGTCCAAAGGGGAAGATTGTTTGCATTATGAGGTTGGCATTATGAGACAAGTGTTGTCCTTGATGGCAAATCACTCAGATGATAAATTATAGTGCAGCAAAGTTATTTTCAAGTTCACGGAATTTTATGCAGAGAAAAGTTTACTTCATGTAGAGAAAAGTTCACGGAAATTTATGCAAAGAAAAGTTTATTTCATGTAGAGAAAAGTTCACGGAATTTTATGCAGAGAAAAGTTTATTTCATGTGGAGAAAAGTTCACGCACTTTCATGGTTGTTTCATGGTATTAGTCCCACAGTTTTTGATCCTATGGTTTTGGCCCGTGGTATTGGTCCATGATTTGAGGCAGAGCTTGCCTATATAAAGCAAGGAGATCTTTTGGCTTGGGTATGCTTTTGGGTTGAATATCTTAAGATCTGAAATATTGGGTTATTGTTTCAAAAGCTTGATCTATATGAAAGTGAAGTGGAAAGCGCATCTGTGAAGGGTGATCTCTCAAGCACTTGATCAGATCTGGGCATCCATATAACTGTAGCACACTGGTGATCTGCAAATTCGGCCCTAATCTGAAGTACGCAGGTGTTTAACGGTGCCTCTGCGTGGGTACACAGAGAAGAAACAGGCGAACTGCGTGGGTACGCAGAGCAGAAGAAGGGTGACTGCGTGGGTACGCAGAGCAGCAGTGGTCCAGGTGCGTACGCACAGTAAACGTACGCGGCGCGATAGTCTTTTTGGGTGCGTGCCTACTATGATAGTACGCGGCACGATAGTATTCCTGGATGTGTGCCTACTGTGGCAGTACGCGGCGCGATAGTGCATTTGGGTGCGTACTATACGCAGCGCAGTAGAAGAAGCAGTGCGTGGTCACGCAGTGCAGCAGAAGGAACTCTACAGGTATACGCAGAGAAGCAGAGGGTGACGTGCGTAGCGACGCAGGCCAAAGAAAGGAAAGCTGCGTATCTGTCTCATGACTATCTGCTGACTGAATTTTTCTGTTGATAAGGTGTTCTGGGTTTAGTTCTGTTTTGTTGTTCTGGTTACTACTGTTGATTGTGAAATCTACATGTACTTGATGATCATTTGATGTTTATGGATCCAGTTTGAAAATTTATGAAAAGTGGTCTTTGAAAGAAAAGGGGGTTGTAGCTCCCTTCCAGGAGAGATTGGAAAACGAGAGAGAGTTGTAGCTGTCTACAGGTTGCAGCCTGCGTACTGGTAAAGGACTGCACCAGTACAAGACCATTGTAAAAGGAGTTTCTAATTTGAAATAAGATAGAGACATATTGCAGCAGTTGGTTTTCACCCACATTGGGTTTCCACCTTATATCTGGTGTTATTTGATGTGATTGTCTGTTTTTTCTTGTTCATGATCATTATTTATGGTACTGATATGCAAAATAATTCAAAGTGTAAATAAAGAAGATTCGGTAAAAGAACTAGATAATATTGATTCACCCCCCCCCCCCCCCCCCCCCCCCTCTCATATTATTTTCAACAGAGGATAGTTTGTCTTCCTATGCTAATAAGCTCACTTAGACATTTTGTATTTTGGTTTTGAACTCTGTAATTTTTTACTTACTCATAGCTAGTGCTACCATAGTATTATAACTTTCTATGTGGAATTATCCATGTAGCTTTTATCAAAATTCTTAAGGTTTTGGAAACATTTAGAAATAAAGGGAACACTATCCCTTTGTTTCTATTTGGTATTGAGATTATAAGGATGTAAGAATATAGATGTTCATGGCTCTTATATGGATTTTCTTTAACTTCCCTCTACACCTTGAATTTCACAACCTACTATGCCTTTTATTTCTCTTAAACCATGAGGGTTCTCTTGGAATTTCTTGATTTCACTTTCTCAATCTCCTATTGTTATGAATGGTACAATAGTTTCTGAGTTTAATTATACTATAAAAACAATACATTGTGTTCCAAATAAGAAATTTAGGTTTCCTAAGCACCAAATTAACTAAGTAGGAAATGCAAGTGGGACATACCTAGTTTATGAACATGAAACTAGTTAATAATTAGACCCACATGGGACACTATAATTCTTGTGGTATTTAAATTGAGAATTGGAGTGTTAAAAATTGCTTTTTTCTAAAATTCTTCCAATCTATCAAATGTTGACTCATTTGTAAAACTAAACAACACTATGAGAAAACTAAATCTACATATTGATATTCTAGAACCACTGAAATTGTAGATATTCAATTTTTGGTTCCATGTCTTCACGGTATTCGATTTGCACAGTAAAAATATCTAATTGATATTGTTTTCATTATGAATATCTAATTTTCTTCAACAAGGGGTGAAATATTATAATGTAATAAAAAGAAAAATGTGCTTCAAAAAAAAAAAAAAGTGGAGATTTGGAAAGAGAATAAGAATACCAAGTGAATATCTAGATAAGGTAAGGCCATATATTGAACATTTGCAACATTCTAAATTATAGTTTGCAAAATCATTACATATCTTCAGAAATATCATGAAGATCTTTTTCCATTCATTCGCAAAATGAGGAAGGTGATTTGGAGACTGCCTTCGGTCACTATAATCACTTGAGTGAAGAAATAAGAGTGTGAATCACAATTATTGAAATTTATAACTACCTTTCCTAGTGAGAATATGGGAAACTATTAAGGACTTAGTCAGTACCAAACAATGAGCCGATTTTTGATGGCCATTTTTTGTTCTTGTGACAAATTTTAAACATTATAACAACAACATGAGGTCTCAATAAACATCATTCCTGGTACAGTCACACTATTTCTATTTTAACAATCATCACAATTTTTATAATAGTTAGGGATATGTGTCATCAAAGATAGAAGGTGTTTCTTGATGGAATATCTCATTATATTTCTAAGCCCGATAATCATCATTCCAATTGTTTCAATACCGATAAAAGGATAGTTTCTTTACATTATAAAACTAAAGAAATATGGTGTTTGTCAACTGATGCCATCATATATCCTTCAACAAAATTTCCATACCACCCACACTTTCTATTCAACAATTTGACATTTTTGTTTGTTAAAATACCAAAAGAAGTGAGCATCAGTAAAATAACATCATGAGATACCCTTCGACATACTTTTTGTACCCTCCATGTTTTCCTTTCAACGGTTGGAGGATTGTATCTCCTTGTAAGTTTTGTCAGAGGAATGAGGTTGACTATTGTAACTATATATTATATCTATATATCTATATATATATATATATATATATATGGATATAATTGTTATATATTATATTATTATATATATATATATATATAATATATATATATATATATATATATATAATATATATATATATATATACTATATATATATATATATTTATATAGTATATATATATATATATTCTATAGATAAACATTTTCTATCCATAACTATGTAAGGGAATCTGTCACCTTTGCATATTGATTAACATATTGCATTGTAGATTGGCTTGTTAACCAAGTTCTGATATTAAGAATTCAACCTAGCAACGCATCTACAAAAAACAATCATGGAAAGTAGAAGTAGAGTAAATGATCAAAGGAAAATTAAACTCTTTGAGTCTTGAATATATGAAAAATAAGCCTTTGTTTGTTAGAAAAATACTGAGATGGGGGGGGGGGGTGTGAATCAGTATTTTAAACTATTTCAACTTTTATTTTCTCATTCATATTTTTGTACGTGACTATTATGAAGTAAACCTATGTATGTACGTGACTGTGATGAAGATAAGTAGTGTATATCCAATTCACTGTCTATTTTAGTTAATTAATAATTTGCTCAACTTGAACCTGTATATCAGTACTTCAATAAACATTAATTAAACAATAATCATGTGTAGTAAGAACATAATAAGTCATTACACACAAGAAACACATGAACACCAGGGTTTTAGGGTGGAAACCCAATGCGAGAAAAAACCACCGCTATTGTTGTCTCTGTCTTCTTCCTTTATTATAAAGAGATTCCTTACAATACTTGTACAAGCGCAGACTCATACCAGTATGCAGACACCCACATGTAGAAGGATACAACCTTCTCTCATTTTCCAGCTTCTACTAGAATGGAGCTACAACCCCTTTATCTTCTATTATTTGTGGATTAGTTTTCACAATATTTCAAACTGGATCCATTCCAAATATCATATAACAATACTGAAAACAACACTGTATCAAATCATTGAACCAAATTCATCATAAACTAAAATAACGAATCTCAAACAACCAAAGCAACTAGATCATTTCGATTTACTGTATATTCTTCATAAAAATGTCAGACCACCTATTGTTCATCACAAAAACAAGATCCTGTCACTAAAAGCCTTGGTCATCCTTATATCAAAATATATACGCTACTATTATGAGACATATTTGTGTATATACGTTCTTTCTCTTTAGCTAAACCGCGTATAGATCTAAAAACATTGAACCCAGTAACTGAATCACTGCACTACTGAAATCAATCATTGAAACGCATACTGAACTCATCATAGATCTCTAAACCAAATACAAATCATCTCATAAAAACATCATTCATAACATAATCAGATCAAAATCAATCAACACTCTCAAACATAGATCATCATGGAAGACTTCATCGACAGAAAACATCAAACACAATAAGATTGATCAAACATCATATGTAGAAAATCCCTAGCATATGTACACTACCCTTAGAAGAAACTTCCATGTATGTATGCGCCTTTCAAGAAGTGTACCCACATACAGATATTTCTATACTGCAGAATTGATATGCAACTACCCAAACAACTGTTCCACATATGTATGTGATCTTTCTGAAGAAAAACAGTGTATAGATCTATAACTATTGAACAATACCTTAGTTTCGCAATAGATCATCAATCAAACCCAAATCTCAGCACATACTATAAAAGACAAACATAATCATCACAAATATAACAACCCATAAGTAGATTATTCAATGTGTAGTCATTTCAGATCTATAAGGTTTGATCCATCATCACTTTCCCAGGTGCACACTTATTTCAGATCAAACAATTCATTAATAAAAAAATTCATGCACACTTAGCACTTTGATCTCCATCTCCTTATATAGCTTAGGCCTTAGCAAATACCTTAGGCCAATTCTATATTTATGTTGATGGTATTCTTTGATGGAATCAAATATTTGTTGTCGCACTCATTACTATGGGTCAATACCATAGTAAATACCCCTAGTGTTTAGAATACCATGGTGCGGAAATTGTACACGACTTTTCTTTACGATATCTGCGTATGTACATGAACTCTATTCATAGGACCTGCGCATACTTCTTGAAGCAATATATTTATCATTCCTTTGTCTCTGAACTGATATTATTTTGTCCAAACTATTTGTCACATTTGTATTGGCTTGCATACTTATCCCGCTATTATCATGTTGACATATTTATTAAGTAGGTTCCCATCAAGGACAACACATTTGTTATAATTCCAACATGTTTAATATTTTATACATAATTTTACCTCTTTCTTACAGGGGATGAGAGAGACGTATGATCAAGCCTACCTAGAAAAGAAATTTGTCCCATATCTTACCCTATTTTCTCAATTTAACCTCCACAAAAAATTTAATAACCCCATGATGAAACATGCTAGTCTCCACATGTTTAGGTCAATCCTAAACATTCTTGGCCATCTTGGTTAAACTCTTTAACAAATAAAACAAAATTTCATCTTTCGCTTATCTCTAAAACATAAAAATAACCTCATGTGATACTTGAAGGTCACAATGTAGCTGTCATTGCATGTAATTTATTTTTGGACCATATAAAAAGCTTTGTGCCATTCTTCTTTCTCCCATGCATGAGGAATTCATTTTATCCATTTCAGATTCTACTATTCAAGTATTAGGAATTGGTTACAATGAAATTACATTATAGTATTTGTGAACCAACATTCCCCCATTTGAGGGAGATTTGTTCATTACGTAATTGAATCTTCAGAGATAAATAATTCTACCTAATTAAAATGGGCCATAGTCCCATTGAAATTATTCATGAAAGCCCTAGTGATATTAATGTTATGTCCCTAGATTCTTTCATAGAATGGAAACCATTCAACCTCCTTAAAAAATTTACTACCTTGCGGATACTTGTTAAGAAAATAAACACTAGTAGGTTTGAACTGAGGCACTGAAGTTTTTGGCATATTGCCTATTGTGTAGAGAGAACAATCAAATATCAATTCCCTATCTCTATAAAAGGCTCAACAATAAGGGTAGCAAATTGCAAGAAAATGATATGATTTTTGGTATGATTTTCTATGGTAAGGATTTCAAATCATACCAATTCATGGAGGGACCACACATGTGTGACTCATGATGATTAGATAGGGTGGTGGTGAAAAAGTATGGAGGACTGTGAGCATGGAAATTAATATAATTATCACACTCTTCATAAATCGGTCAACGAAAATGCAACTAGAACTAGACCTAACCTAACTAGCTGGAAGGCCAGCGCCAAGGTGTAATGAAATTTCTAATGTAGCCACCATAATTCCTGACCTTCAAAAAAAAAAAGATATGAGAAATTAAAATCAATATAACATATTGTGAAATAAAAAATATAAGAACTTGAATAGCTTGCACAATGTACTGGTTTGAGCTAGCCTTGAACTTTACCTTGTTGATTGAAATGTCGACCGTACAAACCTTGAAGGCTACTCGCAAATGCACATTCACCTGTCTTTTCAGTTTTTGAAAACATTAGGAAAGATTAAAACTTATTATTAGCATTGGAGCTTTCCAAGTAGGATTTCTCTAACCATTTAAAAATTGGATCTTGATATTAAAAAGACCAATTTGAAAACCCTGAGACTCGTGAGAAGATAAATTTTCAGTTAATACATTCGAATTACAAAGAGAAACTTTGGTATTATGATCAGATTGGTCGGTTCCCTATTGGTTCCCTTTGTATCCAATTACATGGAAAACCAACATTATGCAAGCTTAGGGCATTGAAAACAATTGCTGACACTGTAAATCCAGGAAACAATTAGGATACTAAGTTGACAAAATATTAGGAACATGTGCCAAATCAAACCTAGTATTTATGACTACATGACATTTTTGGTCCATAGAATGAATCAAGAATTTTTTAGCACTCTAGAAGAGAATGTGTTAGAAAGATGATTAACTTCAAAACATGCAAAAGGGGGCAAACTACAATCAATATCGGAAGGGTTTGACAAAGAGAAATCCTCCAACCCAAAATGAACTTCATCTTGATAATCAGAATGACAAGATTTGAAACCATAAGGATTCGTGAAAGATGTGCTCTCCAACCCTTGGTCTAATACAAGGGATTCACGTGGAAATGGAATAACCAAAAAAGAAACCTTTATCTAATAAAAAATCCTACCTTGAGGATTAGGAAGACTAACTTGGAAACCCTAAAAGTCCTTTAAGGATGAACTCACACCCATTGGATGAATATTAAGGAAAGAATTATGCATGGAAACCTATATCCAAATTATTTTAGAGGTCTTAGAAGGATTGTGAGAAACTGACATAACCATCAGTAGGGGCTAAAGTGTCTCGACTTCCTAACAAGTCTCTGAACTTTTTAATGGTGCATCATCGAATTTGGGTGGCCTAGAAAAGTTGACATGTAGACATGGACCACTATTGTCAAATGTATCAATGTAAACATTTTTAGTGCCACTAGTTTGATAATATTTGAGATTAGGAATATTAGACTCTTGATGTATAGAGGATTTAAATGCATCGATCATAAAAATTACTTTATCACATTTAAATTGGAACATCGCCCTCTCAACTTATGAAATATTTAAATTTGAACATATCGTGCATCATAGATTCAAACTTTTCATCCTTTGATTGTAGGATCATACCATCTTGTACTTGATTGCAACCACGATCAACCAGGTAAATATATAAAGTATTTACAGGGTATTCTAGTATACAAAACTTATCAAACATATCTAGGTATAATGAATGGTGTGTTGGAGGTGAGGAAGGATGAAAAAACTCAGGAGGAGGAGCACTAGTTGTAACTAAATCAGATTCAACTTGTAGGAATAACGGATCAATATCATTATCATATGTATAATAGTCAAATACAAGCATACCAATGTGACATTCAGATTGAATTTTCTTTTCTTTGACAATATGTACCAAAGATTAAAAAACTTTACTACTTACCTCTTCAATTTTTTCATCTGAAGATGTATGAATTAGAGGGATTTCATGATCGTTTTGAACTTAACAAGCATCCCAAACCATAAATGGAGATTGTATATTATGAGACATAGGTTCTAAATCGATACCTTGCAAATCTAAGTCCTCATAACAAGGAAAGATATTATCTGATTTACTTAGGCACTCATCACCATATGTATTAAAGGAAATGTGGATGTCAAGGTGATGGTTTTCTAAAGTATCAACTTGATTGTAGGGCTTAGAATCATTTGAAATTTTATCAAGATTACAAGATCAGTGATTAGCTACAAATGCAAGATTATCATCTTGAAATAGGGAAGAAATATATGATACATCTTCAACACTTTGATCATATACATGTGAAATGAAACTACCTTGTTCTTGATTGTTGTTTGAAACAACAGGTTGAACAACAGTAAGAGTTAAATTAGGTTGAACAAACAAAGTAAGGAACAAGGAATCAGGATGGTATCCCTTCAGGAAATCATACTTTCAATCAAATTAGATTTAACGTTAGAGTTATGAGCATTAATATCATCTTGAAAATTCAGGGGATTAGTGTCCACCTTAGGCTTCGTGAACCATTCCAAGGTTTCCTTCATTGGGTCTAAATCATGGGGGGTAGCTAAAGGTGGAGAAAGCAGATCAACCATTTGATCACCATATTTCCCAACATCAACATCATCACCAGGAGGCACCCAAATTGGTACTAGAAAAGGAGGAGGACAAGGAACAAGAGGAATACTAGGTTCCTCCTCGGAATATTGAGGTGTCTCATGATTTGCAAAATTTGGGATTGGAGAATCATCTAGGGGTTCATATTCAAAATATTTCAAGGTGAGTAGAATCAAATTCTAAAATATTTCCATAATGAAATCTAAGTCAAACACTCCCTCAGGAAATTCATAGCAAAGATGAAGAAATCGATGAATAAAACAATCTACAGAATCACCTGAATTTATTCTAAGATGATCAATTCTACCACATACATCTTGATAATCATATTTGTCAAAGGCTTCATGAATCTCCTTAAATATTTTATCAAACAAATGGATAGAAGCCTCAAGTAATGCATGGCACCATTTCTTGACTTGACAAACAAATGTGAGGGTGAAAATTCTAGCCATGAAATACTTACAATGTATTACATTGAAAAGACAAAAATGAGAAAATTGAAACATATGTTCAGGAAAAATTAGTCCACCCTCACCATAAAAATTAAATTGAGACAAGTTATGAGAAATGTATACAGGGGTGGTAAGATCAAGATCCTTGGGAAAAATCTTGGGATTATGATTTGCAAAAAACCCATTTAGGATAAGAGATTCAAAATAGACTGAACAGGCACAACTTGTCATATTTACCTCCTTCTAGGCCTATAATGTTGAAAGTACTGTAAATTTGCCACCATACAGGGGGTCTCCCCAGTGTGAAGTTCCAATTATACATCACACCTTTTGGAGTAGCCCCATCCATAGTATAGTCCCGACCAGCATAACTCAAGATTTTCCTTGGTTTCAATGGATAACATACAAGGTTATCCACATAACCTTTGAACAAACAAGTAGGTTGACATTGGGAAACACTAATTGCAATGTGTAAGAGGAGGCCTTCATGAAAGAGGAGACAAGAGTGAGTCTCTAGAAGGAAAGTAGTAGTACTATCCTAAGAGAGGGAAAAAAGAGCAAGTATATATTTGTTAGTTATCTAGAGAAATATTTCACATATACATAATTATCATTAAAGTGAATACAACACACGTTCAACAAGATAAGTTCCAAATCCAATGAAGTAGTTCAATTTCATTAGTACATGTGAACATAACATATATCGCAAACATGTAAAGAATATCCTTACAACTTTCATAATACATGCATGAAAATGTGTTGGGTTAGCAAGCTTCTGCTTATTAGGTAAAATATCGAAGTACACAGTTACAATGGTGAGACATTAGTTCTAATAGTGGAACATTAAGTCACTTCTTGATTCTCCAAGGATAGCCCTCCAAAGCCCATGCCTCCAAAAGCCCTTTACTTTAGTTATGAGGTTGTATTTATAATAAGAGGAATGACCTTCCAATCCCTAATCGCTCTTGATTTACCCTCATGACCCTTGAACTCCTAAACGATCCTTGAAATTTTATTTGACTCCTTTTTTCACATGTGACTTTACATATTCAACATATGACTCTTGGACTTCCATACAATCATTTTTATAATACATCATTACATTCCATAAATGATGTGGCAAGATACATTTACACATGTGAAATTGTGATGACACTTTCATAGGCCATGACTTTGCATTTATGACATAGAACTTCATGATGATGTGGAAATTACAAGCTACTCTCTTTGCTACTATATCTTTCATTCTTCATGATAGATCTGCTTGTTCTTCATTTTCACCCCCAAAGGATTTAGGATCAACATTGGGACCTTCTGAGTTACCATGTAATAATCTTCATTCTATCATGGTCTAGGATCTACTCCATGTCTGCTTAGTAGTTCTCCTTTGTGTTCCTACTCTGCAAGTTCTTCTATGTTCCTTCTCCTTGACATCTTCCTTGAGAATTACCTTGTCATGCTAAGACGGTACACCTACCGATGAAGATCACTCATAAAAAGGGAAAATTAGTCTTGAAATCATCTATCTATTCCTACTTTGCTTAGTTAATGAAATTCTTGTGATGGGCATGTGTGAGGATTGAAAGAGGAAGGCTTGTTAAGGATGGAATACCTGAGCTCAAAAATGACTAAGGAATGCATAACTATCAACTAAAATTGTTCCCTACACTATAAGGAGGGAATCTTCAAGGTCCAACACAGTGGGCAAGTGCAAGAGATAGTGTGATGAGCTCGTTGACTAATACTATGCCATGCCCTAGGCTCAAGAGAGTAGGAGACAATGATAACATAGTTGATCTTGATAGTGAGAAAGGGATGGCTCCACCACTCACTAAAATTGTACCATGTCCTGAGAAGAAAGGAAATATAAGACTTGGGTGAAATTTACACTTGCAAGAGACAAGGCATCATGATTGCTGACTTAGAATGCGTTGTGCGCTGGGAGGAAATCCAGGACCATAAGGAGGGCACCGAGCATATAAACAAGGCATGGAGGAAGGCATCACTTCCCATTGAGTGTGCACATACAAAATATATTTCTTCTTTCTTGACATTGACATAATCATACCTACCAATTACAGAGCCCACGTTTTGAATGGTTTGACCAATACCTGTGGTTGTAATGGCATTTCATCAACTTGAACTAGCCTCCACAACCTCTGATAGTTGTCGTGTTGGGACACGTACTTCTTATCATATTTGAAAAAATGGGCCAATAATACCTATCTTGAAATACTTTATAGGCAGTGTATATATAATAAAAATGACCTCTGCAAGGCTTATTGTTTCGAGTTTTTAAAATATTTGGTACTTCATCCTCCTACACACACCTTCTAATAATAAGATCAAACCTTGTGTAAAATAAATCACTAGTGATCAATAGTTACCACTTCTATTTATAATTTTGTGCTTTTCATGAGTAGGTAACTTCTACAACAAATTTCCTAGAGCTAGATCATTTGCAATATGTACGAACCAGGAAAGGTGAGTAGAAACAATAAATCATTGTTCATTTGGAAAATCTACATTTATAGGAACATCATTATTTTCATGTTTCATCCTAGAAAAGAAATAAGAAACTAGATTATCATTACCAACCTGATCCACAATGGTAACATTAAATTCTTGCAATAGCTTAATCCATCTCATGATTCGACTATTAGTTACCAATTTATTCATGAGGTATCGGATAGATGGATCATTTGTGTGGATGAAAACTTCATAACCTATAACATAATTCCTGAACTTATTTATAGAGTGCACCATCATGTGAAACTCCTTCTTATCATAGTATAATTCAATTCAACGGGGGTTAGCTTTTTTCTAGTATAATAAATGGAATAATAAGACATGTCATATTTTTGTCTAAGGACAACTCCCAAATCTATGTCTAAGGTGTCCATTGAGATATGAAATGGTAAAGCCCAATTGGGTCCTCTTAGAATAGGAGAAACAAAGAGTATTTTTTTTCAAGCATTGAATGCATATTGGCATTGGCCAGTCCACAAGAAAGTGACATATTTAGACAACAATTTCAACAAAGTTATGGTAACATTTGTAAAACCTTCAGTAAAGTGTCTATAATATCTTATGAAACCAAGGAAACTTCTCACCTCTTTCTGTGTTGTAGGAACTGGTAACTAAGATAGAACCTTGATCATAGCAGGATGAACCTTGATACCTATAGTAGAAACCACATGGCCAAGAACTACTCCCTTAGTTAGCATCATTCTAAATTTTATATTACTCAAGATGATGTGTGCTTCCTAACATCCAATTAGTACTTTTTTAATATTTACCAAAGATTCTTCGAAGGAATCCCCATAAATAATAAATTACTCATATACACGTACACACAGTCATGGATTAGATCTGAGAAAATTCCCAATACCACTAATCGAAATGTATTCGGGGAATTACACAACCTGAAAGGTAAAACTTGATAAGCAAAGTTTTCCCAAGGACACGTAAAGTTTGTTTTATCTTGGCCCTTTGGAGCTATTTGAATCTAGTTATACATGATAAACCCATCTAAGAATGAGAAATAGTTCTTTCTTGTCAGGGTCTCTATGACCTGATCTAGAAAAGGAAGTGGAGAATAATCCTTCATAGTAGCTATGTTGCATTCTCATAAATCTACACACACTCCATTTTCCTAAAGTTTATAGATACAATTAAGGGGGGAACCCATTTTTTATCATATATTAGATAGATTATATTAGTATTAAGGAGATTTTGAAACTCCATCTTTACCACTACCTTTAGTGTTGGATTCATACACCTCTGAGGTTGTCAAATAGGTCAGGAAGCAAATTCCCTATAAATATGATGAGAAAAAACTACAAGATCACTTCCTTTTGTGTCTGGGCAATCCCCTGCCAGTTATTTTATCTATTCCTACAAAACACGTATCAGTATTTTTTTCTACTTATCAGTAAGTTTATTACTAATATTTAAAAACTTACCAAGGCTTACTTCAATAGAAACGCAATGTGGTTCTATTTCTTGTGATGAAACTTTAGAAACACTTCACATTGAAGACAAGACTATAAAATCATCCATTTCTTGTACATCTCTCTTTAAAATATGTGTTAGCGGATGATCATCAAAACCATAAGACCTAGAATTACATAAAAAGGAATTACATTGATTTTCTTCATAACGCTCATGGGAATTATTTACCCAGTTGACCATGCACACAGGCTGAACCACTTCCTCATCACTTGTTGAATCATCAAACCAGGGGACTTCCTCTGATTCCATGATATAATTTGCAGGAGGACATAAGATAATATGTTTACATCTCCTCCATGGAAAATAAACATGTTTCTAGGCCTACATCCTATAAATACATCTGCGATAGAAAACATGGCCTCCCAAGGACTACAGGATGTCCTCCAACTACAAATTTAGTTTGCAATACCATGAAATCCACTCAATATTCGCATAAATTAAGGGAGACAATCATATTATCCGAAAACAAAATCCGGCTTGACTCTAGATCTATTTTCCAATTCAAGAATGGTTGAGGTAGGATGCATATTAGTCAATTCCAATAGTTTCATGGTATGTGCAATCATAATATTGATGGTCGCTCCAAGTTCAATTAGAGTATTAGGAATACATACTCCATTTATATGCACCAAAACAATAGTATTCCCATGATTGATATATTTTTTCGCTAATTTTTTTTCTAGAAATTGCACCGACACACTCCCTGACAACATGAATGGTAAGTGGATATTTTCATTTCCTCCCTAGTTTTTTAAGATACATTTCCATCACAATTTTGGCATAAATAAGTATATCCCGAATAGCTCACACTAAGGGAATTTTGACACAAATATTCCTCAATTCATTGATTACATAATAGTTAGGGGGTTTTACTGGTTCACTCTCATTTCACCTCTCAAGATAAGGGGGATTTACTGAAGTTGGTGTTTGTTTCAAGGGCCTATTATCTTGTTGAGAGGTTATAAGAATATTAGTTCTTTCCACTAGGGTAGGAACTTCTTCCCTTCTTTCTTCATCTACAATAAATGTGTTATTGATAGTGCTATAAATATTCAAACATGCAAGGGGTCTCCCCAATGTGAAGTCCTAATTAGACCTCACATTAATTGCAGTAGGAGCCCTAGCTGGAGTATCAGCCCTACCACCATAACTCAAGGTTTTCCTTGATTTTAATGTATAACATGAGACATTATACACATAACCTTTGAAAAAACAAGTAAGTTGACATTGTGAAACACCAATTGCAATGTGGAAGAGGAGGCCTTCATGAAATAGGAGACAAGAGTGAGTCTCTAGAAGGAATGTAGTAGTACTATCCTAAGAGAGGCACATGAGAGGGAGGAAAGATTTGTTAGTTATAGTTATCTAGGGAAATAGTTCATATAGACATAACAATCATGAAAGTGAATACAACACACATTCAACAAGATAAGTACCAAATTCAATGAAGTAGTTAAATTTCCTTAGTACATATGAACATAACATATACCACAAGCATTTAAAGAATAATATTACAACATTCACAATACATGCATGAAAATGTTTTGGCTCAATGAGCTTCTAATTATTAGGTGAAAGATTGAAGCGTTACAATGGTGAGGCACTAGTTCCAATAGTGGAACATTAAGTCACTTCTTTCTTCTCCAAGGAATGATCTTCTCTCCTATGTGAAGTTGAAGAAGACAAGGTTGGCTCTCCAAAGCCTAAGCATCCAAAATTCCTTTCCTTGAGTTATGAGGTTGTATTCACAATAAGAGGAATGACCTTTCATATCCCTTATGACTCTTGAGTTACCCTCCTGACTCTTGGACTCCTAAATGACCTTTGCACTTCTATTTCACCCTTTTGTGTACATGTGACTTTACATATTCCACATGTGACACTTGGACTTCCATACAATTACATTTCTTCATTTTCCTTTTGGTAATACATAATTACATTCCAAAAATAATGCAGCAAGACACATTGACACATGAAATTTTGATGACACTTGTATAGCCATGAGTTGGCATTAATGACATGGAATTTCATGATGATGTGGAAATGACAATATGCTCTCTTTGTTCCTATGTATTGCATTCTTCATGATAGATCTAATTGTTCTTAATTTTCACCATCCAAAGGGTCTAGGATAAACATTGGGACCCTTTGAGTTATCATGCAATGTCTTCATTATGTCATGCTCCAAGATCTACTCCATGTCTTCTTGGTGGTTCTACTTTGTGTTCCTTCTCTGCATGTGCTTCTATGTTCCTTCTCCTTGAAATCATCCTTGAGAATTACCTTGTCATGCTAAGATGGTACACCTTCCCATGAAGATCACTCATGACAAGGAAAAATTAGTCTTGAAATCATCTATTTTATCCCTACTTTATTCATGGAATAAAATTCTTGTGATAGGCTTGTGTGAGGACTGAAAGAGGAAGGCTTATTAAGGATGGTATAATTGAGCTCAATAGTGACTGAGGAAGGTATCATTATTAATTAAAACAGTGCCCTACGCTATAAGGAGGGGCTCCTCAAGGTCCATTGCAGTGAAAAAATACAAGATATAGTGTGACGAGCTTGCTAACTAATACTACACCATGCACTAGGCTTGGTAGAGTAGGAGATAGTAATAACATGGTTGAATTTAAAATTTAGCAAGGGATGACTCCACTGCTCACTAAAATTGTGCCATGCACTAGGCTTGGGAGAGTAGGAGATAGTAATAACATGGTTGACTTTAAAATTTAGCAAGGGATGACTCCACTGCTCACTAAAATTGTGCCATGCACTTAGAAGGCAAGGAAAGATAAGTCTTGAGCACAATGTTCACTTTCCATATACAAGGCAGCATGACTTCTCACTAAGAATTCATTGTGCACTACGATTAAATCTAGGACCACAAGGAGGGAACGGAGTGCATAAACAATGCACAAAGGAAGGCATCACTACCCACTCAAATTGTGTAGTCCTCTTAACTAGAAGATAGAGGCAAGGCTAATTCAATGTGCTTCCATAATGATTTTATGTTCACTAAAATTCACCCTACACCCTATGCCAGTGTAGCTCTCTTCAACAATGGATGATTCACTAAAATTGCGCCCTACGCTCAGGAAGGATTACTAGAAAATGATATTGTGTAGTTCACTGAGAGAGGTAGCAAAAGGAAATTCACTTTGATCAGGAAGAGGTTTAGTGCACTATGAGAGGAAAGATACCTTGTACGGTGCAATTTTCTTTTGTAGAGGGATGGTATAAATGCTTCATGCACTATGTAAGGCATAATTTGTCAAAATTCAATGCAGTGAGTCAGTACACGCAAGAAGGGTTAGATGATCATGCTTTTAATGTTCTCAAATTGAAATCGAAGAAGATGACCTTAAGAGAGGCTCAGTGCACAATTCTAGGAGGAATAGATATGATCAATGAGGATCATGAATAAGATATGCTCATCACCTGAAGGGGGGTTCATGTATTCAAAATTTGCAGTGAGCAACAAGATCAAGAAGAGCTCCAAAATGGCCAAGTGTGGGACCAATAGAGTAAGAAAGGGAAAAGAATCCAAAAAAGACTTAAATATGGATCACACACCTGAATACCATCAATACAAGTTGTGGAATGCATAGGACTTGGGAATAGCAATCACACATTGAAAATATAGTAAAACGACACTTGGAATACAAGTTGCGACTGAAGTGTCGGATATGTCCAGAAAGTATGTCAGGCTATAGGAATGTGTCTAGCACATATTATTGTGATATGTAGAACCATATAGTGTAGAATAGTATGCTATAACTACCTTTAGTGATGTTCAAAGGTGCGACACATGCAAGAGTGAGAACAACTAAAAGCGAGACCTGTGACAATGAGAAAAGTGTGAAAATGACATGTACAAAAGCTAAAAAAAAAATGAAGGTGACACATGCCATGGTGAAGATAACATGAAAACGGCAGTTGTGAACATGAAAGTGACACTTATGAAAGCAAAGGTGTGCAAAAGTGACAGTTGGGAAAACTCACCAAAATAGAAGTACAATTTCAACTAAAAGCGAGAGAGAGACTGTCGATGAATAGTGAACACTTACTATCGACACAAATAACATAGTGTATTATCCTAACTTGAAAAATAAAAATGTGTGAGAAAGTGACTTTAACAAGGATTAAGAATGTGTGAGAAAGTGACTTTAACACTTTGAATATGAGAAGAAGACTTGAGTACTTAACAAACATCATTTGACCATGAAGTGACTATGGAATGACAGATCGTAAGGTCCTTATTAGGCTCAAAAATTCAAGTGTAGGCCAAAATAATGGAGGGTATTGATCTAGCATCAACAAGTTCGAAAATATAGCAACATCTTCCTAGACCATAAATGGATATCCTGCACTTATATAGGAGTAATAAAAATAGGTCGGAAAGGGTTGTAACTCAACTTGAAGAATAGGATGCGATACTTTATTATTTGGGTTAGTGATAGGTTGAATAGGAAGCTAGTTTTTCCTAGAAGGTTGGGTACATGGTAGTTGTAGTTGAGTTTTCATAGGTTGTTATTGGGTAGATGATGGTGTCTAGTAGATCTATAAAAATGGTTGAGATTTTAGAGGATACTAATGTTGTGGTGGATAAGGATACATAGGTATAGGCCCATAACTCGATCCCCCCCAACCTTGCTTCCAAGGTTGGTTATGAAGTCATGTTTTCAACCACATTTGCAATGGTGCAGTGACACTCAAAGGTGCATATTGTAGGTTAGAAAAATATGAAAAATTAACAGTAGCAGAATAAAAAGACATACCTTAAGGTCTAGGTTTCCACATTCTCTTAGTTTCTAATGAGTAAATTTGTTTTGTTATTTTCTCATCTCTGTGTCACACTACTTTGAGGCCTAGTAAAGAAGGAAAATTGTTTTCCGAGTGATTATCTACATAGATGGCACAAAAAACAATGCTATCAAGAGGACAATATTTCCTAGTGTGCTTCTTGCAGCATCTCGGGTAGAAAATAGTAAGGGAAACATGTTCTTCTTCATGTTTATTCTTAAAACAAAAAGTGTTAACAGTTAAATTGACCATACTTAAAATATCAACTTTAAAATCCTCCAAGAGATTCCCTAATTCTGTTATGGTCACCCCGCTAAAGGTTGTCTTCTAATTTTTAAGGAGGTCATGAGTTTTCTTCACTGTTCACACCTATCCCCGAGAATATCTCCTTCAAATCTCAACAATCTAATCAAAAGTAAATTCAGACATGTCTCTCCCCCCCATTAGATTAAGAATATTCATTGATTCCTTTGTCAAACCCTTCATGAAAATAATTTTATTAGTTTCAAGGTATAAGTTATGTTTCCTATCATGTTGAAGATTATTTAAAAATATTTCCAAGTAATCTTTCAAAATCTCATCTTCCCTCTGCACCATTGTGAAAATTTCCTCTTTCAACTTTCGAGCCTTACAATAGTCCTAATACTTATTAGCAAATTCCCTTCACATTCCCCACTAGTTCATGATATTATTTTTTGGTAATCCCATGAATGATTGCAAGGAATATTCTTTAAGGGTAGCTGGAAATAACTTCTTTAACTTCTGAGTGTTAATTGAATAATCAATAATATGACTTAATAAATAAAATTAAAACAAGAAAGTATTAGGATCCTCACCTACCATTCCTTGAAACGAAGGGAGTACTGTTAAAGATATGTTCTTCATATGCTCATTGGAATTTGGATCAACTATTGGAAAACAAAAATTTATTTCATCCTCATTCCTTCGTTGATTTCTCTCACCCTGACCCTCACCCATTTTGTTTTCTTTGAAGAAGCTAAGCTTAGATTCCAAGGGTGGGAGTCTAGTAGTTGGGTTTTTGTGTAGTGACTCTACTCTTCCTCTTAATAATATTTCAATATTAGGACCTATGGAAGAAGTAGTAGCATGAATCACTCTCCTAGCTACAAATTTTCCTTCCAAATTCTCCAACTCTCCACCTTTTCTTCTCATATCCGAGTTGTTACTTGCCAAATTAGTACTGGGGGGTCTTTTTGTTTTAACTTCACTAGTTGGAGTATTTGAATTTACCTTACTCCTACCCTTTTTACCTTTCCCTGGATTCATATAGTATTAGCATCATCTAGATATCCTGAGGTGAGCTAACCCACAAAAATGCAAATGTAGGTTCTTACCTTTCGCCTTATAGTAGTTGTCACTCTGTGTTATAGGATGCTCAGGTATTATAGGAAAATGGATATAATCACACATTAAACCAATCAGAATCTAATCTCTTGGCATCTCCTTGACGACGATTCAAAAAATTATGAGAAATTTAATTATTTAAATTGTTGTACATTAAATTATTAACTGGGAGATAAAAAAAATAATGAGGTGCCTACAAAATATATGTTGAAATAGATTTAATTGGTTAACATTCAATCAAAGGTAATAACATTCTAAAATTGATCTATCATACAAATGATAAATTCATCTCTCACATACCAATGAAAAATATAAATATTTAAGTTCAAAGTTTATTCTATTCATGAGCATCAAAGAGACATCCATGTAATATAGTAACTAAAACAACTATCTCATCAATATAGAAAATACACCATGCTTGTTCTAAAACAATATGATCAATTGAAGAATCACAATCTGAGTCTTGGAGTTGAACACACAACCTTTGTTGGATCCCTATGTCATGATTCCTCCACACAAGGGCCCTTATTAATCCATTCAGTAAAAACACTTCAATCCGCAGCAACAAAAATAAGAAAGTAAATAATGAAAGTCATTTAATTGAATAAAAAAAATAAATTAATTCATAACTATCACAGGATTACACTACTCACACATTAACATATCTACAAAACTGCAAGTGCATCCCATCTTAAGGGGCCTACTTGACTAGGAGTACTACAACAAGAAATGGGCTCTACACGATGATAAAAACCAATAGCAGGGTGTTTGTATATATTAAATAATCTAAAGAAGATGAAGAAAAAGTTCTAGAACAACAAAAATGGATACAAAAATATCCAACATTATTATCTCATCTAAACTTGTTCGACAAATTACAAAAAGATTTATAGTTTTAAATAAATTAGGTCTAGGCCAAAAAACTTACTTAACATTTATAACTATGCAACCAATCAGTATAAAATTATAACAGAAGGACGTAACCATCCAACCAAATGTATGTATGTATGTATGTATATATGTGTGTGTGCGTGTGTATAAAGGTTACTTTAGGTGGACTTAGTTGCAGGAACAAATATCTAGACATAACTCTGGCCAATTAATCATTCCCTCTTTCGATAACCTTGTGGATGACCACTCCTAGAAACTAGAACTTGATGCATGTGCAATGCATTCCAGTAACTAGTGATCATCCTTCCCATAACTTGGGCAAAGGAGCTGCAAAGTCCCAAAGTAATAAGGTAGATGACTATTTATAATATAGACCAAATTAGCGAGGAAATGTGTAATAATAATATACAATCACCTTAGTACTCGAGATTCATTAAAATAATGAGGCTGATAGGAAAACAACATTATGTAAGGAAATGAAATATAAAATGGAGGTAAATGGATCACAATAGGTGTTTGGGAGGTACTCTTGATAGGTTGAATTTGAGAATCATTAGATGTACTAGATCTCTAACTTTCCTCCACTATACCTAAACCTCCCTTGCTTGAAAAAAGACAAATTTGATAGGTTCCTATTTGGTTGTACCTACATTCCATCGAATGAGAGAAGCCATTAGAAAAATGATGGCTTATATATATCTGAAGCTACAGGTCAAGCTTTGGCTTGCAATTGTAACTTTTTATGGCGTGATTCATATTAGAATATAATTGTTTTCATATATTTTTCTATTTAAATACCCATTGTTATCTAGTATTTAATATGTGTTATGATACATCCAAGTGTGTTTATATTCTACTCAAAGTATAAATCATAATTTTATTGTAAGCACGTAATGACTTGTCAAGGGACAATAATTCCTTTTCTTTTAACAATGTTTTAAAATAGTAGCTCCACTTAATTATGGAGTTATGATTTCAACCCAAAAACTCAAAATTCTATGGTGAACAATGTGAATGCTATGCTTCTTGGATAGTTCACATTTACATATACCATTTATCACATCTCCACTTGATTACCTAAGTTTTATTTTTTATGTGTTGTAAAATATGCATTACCTACAAATATTTGGTGTAACTCATAGGGTTTTACTTAATATTTTTGCATTGTAGTTGGTTCAAAACCAAAAGTAAATATTGGTTGTATCTTATAAACTATGAACTATAAAAATTCACCAACCAATATTCAAGATGAATTAGAGCCACTAACAATAATTTGAAACATTCAGTAAGTTACCCACAAACATCTATTATTTTATTACCATTTACTGTATAATAAAAAATTCCATCTAGTATTAATAAAAATTATATCTACTCATTTTCCATGCAATGTATGTACATATTGAAAATTGAGTGTATAGGGAAGTATTGTTTTTGAAAATCCAAGTATGAGGGATTTTATGAACCTTATAAAACATTATGTCAGTGAAAACAACTAACCACAACATCCAAAACTTATTTATCACCAAAATTATTCAAAAAATAGAGGGAGAGAATAAGCTTAGAATACATGTTCTATCTAAGGCGATCTTTAACGTTCATCAATAGACAAAGTAACTACAACAAATTGAATTCAAGACTAACCTTGCTAACTCAATGAGTGTGATTCAAGCTTAAATATCCTTAGAGAACAATTGAGCAATCAACAGGTAAAGAAATCCCAAATTTTTTCAGAGTAGGGCATAACTACATAGTGGCCCCTTCACACCACACTATTGTTAATTTCACTCATCAACCTTGTATCAATTCCATACCATATCAATACAATATTACCACATGTCATTTCTTATTTAATGCAATGTGTAAGTATAGGGTGGTGGTGAAAGCATGCCCTTGTGCTCTCAAAACATTGAGACATACACACATAGTTTGTATATATATATATATTTAATATATTGTATTATGTATATTATGTATGTATGTATGTATGTATTATGTATGTATGTATGTATTGTATGTATGTATGTATGTATGTATGTATGTATGTATGTATGTATGTATGTATGTATGTATGTATGTATGTATGTATGTATGTATGTATGAATGAGAAAGGATAGATCAACGACTATATAATAAGCCACTTCTAGGGGGAAACCTCCCTTTACGTCACATAAATGAACAATTCTTGGATGATTCAAATGATAATACCTCCTTGGTATATATAGGATTCTAAAGGGTCTCGCCTACATAGCAATAATAATGTAAGTGCACAACAATGTCAATAGTTGGATTTTATGGGGCACACGATAACAATATAGGGGCTACACTAGTATTATAGGGACCTAACATGCCCCTCTCCTTCAAAAAAGTGTCGTCCTCAATGATTGAGTAGTTTTGGATGCTTTCGCATAAAACATTCATCCTCCCATATGGAATCTTTAGCAGGTAAGTTATTCCACTTAATGAGATACTCTTAAATTGATTAATTTTGTAGCTGCTAGATTCTTTCTTCTATGATTTATTTAGGATCCAATATGATTTTTCCTTCCTCATCAAGTTCTAGAAATATAGTTTGAACTGGGAGCTTTTCACCTATAACCTTCTTTAAGCATGAAACATAAAAAACTAGGTGTACTCATGAAGATGCAAGAAGCTCCAATTTGTATGCTATAGTATCAATATTTTACAACACCTTGTAAGGGCCATAGTACTTGGGTGATAATTTATGATCCTTCGTAGCTTACTTGTGGGACATTTGTTTGTATGGTTGTAAATACAAAAATACCCAATCTCCCACATTAAAACTTCTTTCACTGTGATGTTAATCTTCTTGTTATTTCATTCGATTTTGTGCGAGAGTGAGGTTATCCTTTAAGAGTCGAAGAACATGTTTTTGATGCTTGATGTGATATTCCACTATTTTAACCTTAGAATTGTCTCTTAGAGATGAGGTGATGGATGGTGTATGTTATCCATAAAGTGCCATAAATGGGGTCATTTTTGCTACAGTATGAAAATAAGTGTTATACCACCATTCTGCTAGAGGTAACCCTTGACCCATTGTGTTTTCTTATCAGATAAGAAGAAACGAAGATATCCTTCCATACATTTGTTCACTATCTCATTTGTCCCATCAGATTGAGTATGATAAGATTAGCTATGAGATAATTGAGTATTGAGATAAGAAAATATTTTTTTCCAAAAAATTCCAGTGAAAATTGGATCTCTGTCATTTACAATAATATTTGGTTCTCCATGCAATTTTTGAATTGTTTCCATAAATATAGTAGTGGCTATATTGGCCTTGAAAATATGAGATAATTCACAAAAGTGTGCACACTTGGTAAGTATGTCAACTACCACCATGATGGCACTCTTTTCTTCAGACTTGGGTAGATCTATGATAAAATCCATTAAGACCTCCTCCCAATGCTCACTTGGAATGGCTAATGGTTGTAAAATACTAGAGGTATTAATTGTCTCAACTTTATTTTGTTGGAAAACCAAACATTCTACCACAAACTTATGAATATCAGATTTAAGGTCATCCCAAAAAATTTCCTTCTTGACCTTGTGTTGGGTTTTTAAAAATATTGAGTGCCCTCCTATAGGAGAGATTTGAAATTCCAATATAACCTTTTCTTTTAGTTTGGAGTTATTACATAGATATAAGAAATGTTTGTACAACAATGAATCATTTTTCCAAATAATGTATCAAATGCATTGGGATATTGCTACAAATTTTGAATGATTTTCCACATTTCTTCGTCATTCTTACATTCATCCCTTGCCTTAGTTATCCAATCAGGTTGGATAATAGAAATGGGATAGAGAAATTCCTTCACATCCTCATCCCTTCTTGAGAGTGCATCTGGAACAATATTTTTCTTCCTTTATTGTAGATGATTTCAAAGTCATAACCCAACATCTTTGTGACCCATTTTTATGCTCTTTTGAAGATAATATTTATTCTAAGAAGTATTTAAGACTATCATGATTGTTTTTACCTTGAAGTGTCTTCCCATTAGGTAAGGATACCATTGCTTCGGGGCATGTAGTATTGCCAACATTTCCTTTTCATAAATAGGCTTGTATGAATACTTTCCTTTGATTGGATGACTTCCAAAATAAATGGTTCTTCCTTCTTGCATTAAAATAGTACCAATGCCAGACTATAAGCTAGTAATATTAGCTAAAAGTTGGAAGGAAGTTATGATCGAGGACGGAAACGATATGGCGGAGCTCTGCTAGGGCTCGTGACGGCGGCCTCGGCCCTCTGCGGCTGACCCGGCTTCCTCCCTGGATTTGTTTCCCTCTGTAGCGGTGAGTTTTCAGCTGGTGCTTTTCTGAGCATCATAGTTTTTTTTTTCCTTGGAGTTGAAAAATCGCAGAGGCTCCTGAGATCCAAGAGTGCGCTCCTGCGAGGCAGCCATGGGTGATCCTGGGGGTGGGGAATCCTCTCCCACCCCTCCACTATCCTCTGAAGAAGCCTTCCGGTGATTATTAACGCAGAAAGGAAAGAAACGCCCTGCCCCAGATATCCCAAAATTCATTAAAAAACTCGAGGATGTGCCTGAGATAGCCCTGCAAGAAGATCAGCCGATCAAAATGCTCTCGCCCTTGCTGATAGAGGATTGGTTAGGCAATTCATGGGGCACTGGCCCTCTACCAAAACCACGGACGAATGGATTCAACGCAACTGGAGGCCTCAGTTGAAGAACAGTGTGATCTGCTATCCGGTAGGGAGAGGTTTCTTCATTTTTGAGTTCACCACCAAAGAAGACCGGGATCTGGTTTTCAGGAATTGACCGTATTTCATGGGAAACCAGGGTCTGTACCTTAATAAATGGACCCCGGATTTTGATCCCTCAGTAGATGTTCCGAAGGAAGTTCCAGTCTGGGTTAGGCTTCCCAATCTACCGATCCACTGCTGGAGATATCAGTCACTGCAAAAGATTGGGAACGGTCTGGGCAGATTCATTGACAAAGCAGATCCTAAAGGCCAATACACTTGTGCAAGAATTTATGTGGAGGTGGACTTAGAGGTTGGGCTTCCAGAAGCGATTAAAATCACAGTGGGAGAATGGCAACACTATCAAATGCTGGACTACGAACAACTTCCGTTCAAGTGCAGAACATGTCATGAACACGGACACTTCCATCGGAACTGCCCCAAATCTCAAGTCGGAACTAAGGAGGACGAGGAGGGATGGAAAGAAATTAAAAGGGGAAAGGCTATCCCAAGACCAACAGAAAAGAAAAATTCTGGTTCAGGGGAGCAGTCGAAGTCCAACCTGAAGAAAAATGAAGATCCAAAAGTGGGAACCTCCTCTGGTGGGAACGCAGAATCCATCGAGACTCAAGAAGCAACTGAAAACCCAATGAAGGAAGCAAAAGGAATGGGTACTGAAACAATCACCCCCCCCAGCCTCAGGAGGCACTGAAGGAAACAAAGATAATGAAGATCACATAAGCCTGGCCTCCGAATCGGATGAAGACTGAGAAGGAAGAACCGATGAATCAGACAGCTCTCAAGTCACCCCTATCAAGTCATCCAGGGGGCGAAAATCCAAGAAGAAACTAAGAGAGGAGAAAACCTATAGGGATGTTCTTCAAGGATCCCAAAAAACTCTCAAGGGAATGATGAATACAAGGTCTGGGCGCAAGCATTGCCCGGCTCCAAAAGGAGCCACAGCCTCCCAAGCCAATAAATAATGAAGTACGTCTCCTGGAATTGTAGAGGATTAGGCAGCAAGCTGAAAGAAGATGCCCTCAAAGATATAGTCAGAATGCATTCGCCTGAAATCCTTCTAATCCAGGAGACAAAGATGGAGGAAAATTTCCTCCTTAATACCAGCAAATCCTTCTGGCGAAAGGGTATTGGTTATGCCGTCAGTGCAAGAGGCGCCTCCGGAGGAATCGCTACCTTCTGGGACAGCAATATATATGACCTGCTTCAAAAAGAGAACTCCACCCACTGGATATTCACGAAGCTCCTCCACAAAGACTCCGGTCATCAAGTAAGTTTGTTCAATATTTATGCTCCTGTTCTCCCTTCTGAAAAAAATCTTTGCTGGGATTCAATTTCGTCTTATCTCTCTCTGAATAACCCTGACAACATTATCATAGCTGGGGATATGAATGTTACTCTTGCTGCAAATGAGAAAAGGGGAGGATCCCAGGTCAGGGACCCAGCAAGAGAATGGGTTGAAGATCTCATATTGGGATGGGATCTAGAGGATATCAAGCCCTCATCCGGGAAGTTCACATGGTCCAACAAAAGAGTGGGTCCAAATCATATTGCAGCTCGGTTAGACCGTTTTCTGGTTCAAACCTCTTTCCTGACCTGTGGTCTCACGGCTTCGTCCAAAATTTTGCCAAACAGCACCTCGGATCACAAACCCATTATTCTTGAGCTCTCCACGGAAGAAAATCTCGGGCCCATTCCTTTCAGATTCAGCTCATTATGGCTTCAGCACGAGGGGTTCCAAGAGATGGTTTCTGAAGTATGGAAAAGACCGGTTCAAGGTTCCCCCTTCTATGTATGGGAAGAAAAGCTGAGGAGGCTCAAAAGAAGACTCAAGGACTGGGCAAGAACGCTGAAATCCCCCTCCTCCAACATAAAAGAGGCCATGGACAATCTAGCTATCCACCAAATGTCGATGGAAAATACTGAAGTCACCCAAGACCTTCTTCAGAGAGAAATTGACCTGCAAAAAGAGTTTCACAAAGCAAGCAGGGTAGAAGAAGAATTCTGGCGGCAGAAATCCAGAGCTCTCTGGTTACAAGCTGGGGACAAAAATACCAGCTTTTTCCACAAGCACGCTGAAGCCCGCAAGCAATTCAAATCAGTTAAAGAAATTCACCATCAAGGTGTGGTGGTCAAAGACTTTGAAGAAATAAAGCGGGCAGCTCACAGTTACTTTAAAGATCTTTACTCCACCCCGGACGAACCCCCTTTGGATCCTCAGATCTATCTGATGAATTTGATCCCTAATTGTGTCCAAGATCCTACCAACGCTATGCTGATGGCCCCTATCAGCATGAAAGATATCAGAAGTGCCTTGGACAGTATGGAACCGGACAAAGCTCCAGGTCCGGATGGGTTCCCTGTTAGATTCTACCTGTCCTGTTGGGATATAATCAATTCTGACCTTCTGAGAATGGTAAAGAAATCCCAATCTTGTGCCAAGATCGGAGGCAGCATCAATTCAGCGTTTCTGGCCTTGATACCAAAGGAGAAAGGAGCAGCCAATTTCAGCAGATTTAGGCCTATTTCGTTGTGCAACTCCAACTACAAGCTTATAACCAAAATTATAGCCCAACACCTCAAAAAAATCCTTCCTACCATTATTCCAGAAAATCAAGGTGGTTTCATCAAAGGGAGGAAAATTCTTGATAATATAGTGCTGGTGCAAGAAGTTGTTCATTCAAGCTATCACCGAAAGGAAAAAGGAATGGTGATTAAGCTTGACCTGGCAAATGCGTTTGACAGAGTAAAGCATGAATTCTTGTTTATGGTAATGGATAAAATGGGCTTTTCACCAGCTATCATTAACTGGATAAAAGCCTGCATTGCCTCTCCTTGGATTGCGCCTTTAGTAAATGGGCGTCCTTCAAATTTCTTCCAAGCCTCTAGGGGACTCGGACAAGGTTGCCCTTTGTCCCCGCTGCTCTACGCGATCCAAGCCTCGGTTCTCAGCTTCCAACTGGATCACAATCTCCAGTCTCAAATCCTTCCTGGACTCTGAATGGTTCATCAGGTCAAAGACATAAACCATGCCCAATTTGCTGATGATACGCTTCTGTTGGGTGGGGCAAGCATAAACTCTGCAAAATCCTTTAAGAAGGACCTGGACAGCTACAGAGAAGTTTCGGGCAGCAAGATCAATTGTACTAAAAGCACAGTATATAGTTGGAATTGCTCAGCCAGGGAACTTTTTGATATTGCAAGGATTCTCCAAATGGAAGGGTCTTGGGATTGGGAATCCTTCAAATACTTGGGGATTCCTATCTTCAGAACCATTGCCAAGGTTGCCCATTGGACGCCCTTGCTGGACAAGATCAAATCCAGAATCAATTCCTGGGGAGCTTCATGGCTGAATAACGCGGGGAAGATCATTTTGATGAAAGTGGTCCTCTCAAGTCTTCCGTTATATCAGTACTCTATCCTCTTGGCCCCTAAAACCTTTATCAACAAGATGGAAGTTCTGCTCAGACGCTTCCTGTGGGAAGGGGGGAAAAATAATGAAAGAAGGTTGCACCTTGTTAAATGGGACACTATAAAAAAACCATTCATGGAAGGAGGATTACAAATCCGCGATCTGTCTACTCAAAATCTGGCCTTGGGAACCAAGCTGCTTTGGGACATTGTCTCTGGGAAAATTAGCTGGAGCAAGAAGGTCCTGTGGAGAAAATATTTCCATGGGAAGTGCCTCGGATGTCTGGACCAGCCGCCTCGCTCCACTAAAGGCTCTCCTGTCTTTAGTCTCTGCATCAAAGCTTGGGATCATTTTAGTCGAAAGCTGTATTGGATTCCAAGTAATGGGCGAAAAATAAGAATTTGGGATGATCCTATTCTAGGTGACCAACCGATGAACCAGGAGGAAAAAATTTCTAATATCAGAAACTGGCTGCAAGGTTGCAACCTGAACACTCTTTGGGATATCTCCTCTTGGTCGGAAGATGGTCTTTGGGAAAGCTGGCAATTGGGGGAGGTCCCTCAATGGCTGGAGGGTGAAGCCTCTGTTCTATTGGATAAGCTTCAAGGGAAAGCCCCTGTAAGAGCTTCAGCAAAAGACAAGCGAGGGTGGGGATCTGTCACAGGCTCGTACACTGCTGCTGAAGGATACAAAAGCATCATGTCCATTCCAAATGCTCCCCCAAACCCGGCTCATTGGCAGTTTATTTGGGATTCCCCCTCTCTTCCCAAAATAGATTTCTTCTGCTGGACATTAGCTCATAATAGTATCCTCACTCGAGATAATCTCCGTAAGCACGGAATGGAAGGTCCATCCTGGTGTAATCTGTGTAAGTCAGAGGAAGAAACAGCTGATCACTTGTTCTTAACTTGCCCCTTTGCATCAGAAGTCTGGAGGGGAGTCCTCATGCTAAATGCTGATAACTTCGATCTCCCGAGAAACATCCAAAACCTTTTCCAGTCCTGGAGCAAATTGTCGCCGTATGGTCTCTCCAAAAATATCGTTCTCAAAAACTGCTGGCTCTGGATCCCCAAGTTCGTTTGTTGGAAGCTGTGGCTGGAAAGGAATAACAGACTTTTCAGAAATGGAAGCTGCAACCCGCTCAAAGTCATCACCAAAATTAAAGCTCTTTTAGGAGAAACTCTGGATGCCAACACTGCCAAAAAACCTGGGAAAGCCCTAAACAAAGAAGAGGATCTCTGGCTGAACAGTTTGGTTCCAAATCATAAAGATGAGGCTGCCATCGCTATCAACGTTCCCTATAACTGGGAAATCAGGCTGGAGGAACAAGAGTTCATAAAATGGAGATCGGCTCTGAATGAGCATTGCCTTTTTTTTGATGGGGCCTCCAAAGGCAATCTCGGTCTCGCAGGTGGAGGCGGAGTTCTATTGTGCCCGGATGGCTCAGTGCAGCTAAGGTTTGCCTAAGGATTAGGCAAGGAATCCAACAATAGAGCGGAGGCTCTGGCTCTGTGGCAGGGGCTCTCACAAGCGATCAAAGGCAATGTCCGTTCCATATCAGTTTTTGGGGACTCTAGAATTATTATTCAGGCTCTGCACTCCAAAAAGAATCCTTCGCAGCTCCAGTTATCAACCATCCTCAGGAGAATCAGATCTATTTTGCCCAAATTTCACAAGATCTCCTTCTATCACATCCTCAGGAACTTAAACTCCCAAGCAGATATGGAAGCCAACAAAGGCATTTTGCGAAGCAAAGGTTCGATGTCAGTCAACCAGCTCGACTGTTTCTGCAACATTCCCTAAAAAGAGCTCGCTGGATTTTCTGCTGAATTGTCGCCCTGCACATTCTCTCTGTTGTAAGGGCATCCAAAGAATCTACAAGAAGAAGACTGCCGGAATTCTGAGATGGTCGAATCCGCCTGCGGCTTTGGGGAGAGCTACTGCCTTCGGGCCTTCCAGCAATTAGGGAAAGGCTATAAATCCGAAAGGGAAACGATTGGCTCCGGTTCTTTCAGGGTTGTGTAACCGTTGGATTCTCCAGGAAAATGATGTATTCTCCAGCTACATTATAGCTGACGCCTCATAAATAAAACAACCGTTTTTGTCTAAAAAAAAAAAAATAGTACCAATGCCATTTCTTGAGGCATCGCATTCCAAAATGAAGGTTTTTATGAAATATGGTGTAGTTCAAACTGAAGCTCAACACATTTCCTCTTTAATATGTTCAAAGGCCTTAGTTGTTTCTGGAGTACAAAAAAATGAATCTTTCTTCAGTAATGTTGTTAAAGGTGTTGCTATTTTCCTATAATTCTTAAGAAATTTGTGAAAATACCTTGTCAACCCAAGACATCATTGAAGACACCTTAAGGTTGTGGGAATTTTCCATTCCTTGATGGCTTTAATTGTGTTATGGTCTACCTTAACACCCACATCAAATACAATATGACCCAAATATTCCTTTTTTGTACCCCAAAGAAACATTTGCAGGGTTTTTCATACAATTGTTTCTCCTTCAATATTTTGAGGACCCTGTCAACATGTTGAACATGAGTATTCCAATACTTGTTTTAGATTAGCATATCATCAAAAAATACTAAAAAAAAAATATAAGGTTTGAAAGTGGAATTCATGAAACCTTGAAATGTGGAAGGCGCATTAGTAAGGCCAAAATGCATGACCAAAAATCCGTAATGGCCTTCATGAGTTCTAAATGTTGATTTTGAAATGTCTTATGTATTCATTCTAATTTGAGGATATTCATAATGAAGATCCAACTTGGTGAAGTAAATTGATCCATGTAGTTCATCGAACAATTCATCAATGACAATAATGGGAAATTTATATTCAATAGTGATCTTGTTGATCTCTCTATAATCCACACACATACCCCATCATCCATCCATCCTGTGCAATAATATTACTAGAGAAGAGAAAGAACTTTGGCTAGGTTGAATTATACCAACCTGTAGCATTTCTACAACCATATATTCAATTTCACTCTTTTGCGCATAAGGATATCTGTAAGGTCTAATGTTTGGAGGAGCTCTGTTTGGAATCAAGTGAATTTCATGATAATGATTACGAATAGGTGGGAGACCTTTGGGAGTCTCAAATACCTTGGAATGATTCTCAAGGACATTTTGAAGATCTAAAGAAAACGATGACTCAGATGTTTGAACATCTAGTGAGCATAATCGTGCAATTACTTCAAGTTTTTCCTTCTTCAAAATTTTTTAATTCCATTATAGTTGATTAACTTCCTAGATTTCCTAATGATCCCCCTTAACTCGATTCCCGCAAAAATTTAAAAAAAGTTCTTGAAAATTAAAAGTTATCTTCCTTAGTGATTGTAACCATTAGACTCCTAAAACCACATAAGCACTACCCATTGGAATGGAAAGCATTATACTACTCAATACATATTCCTCCATGATATATTGATATTATGGTGCTTCCCTGAGGAATTTATAGATCCTCCATATGTAATCATCACTTAACACTCTAGTGATGGATATAGAAACTAATTCAAATCCTTGGGCATCTTACAATGAATAAAATTATGGGTACTACCTGAATCAATCAACATTATTACCATTTTCTTTTTTATATATCCTTCTATCTTGAGATTTGAGGGGTGGTAATTCCTACAAAATCATTACATGATATGGTCATATTCATTTCTTATTTTTCAACCCCTAGGTTTTGTTCCTGGTGTAAATCTTCTTCTTTTAATGTTTCTTGTTCCTTTTCTTCCTCCTCTTCACAATCTATGTAAAATAATTTTTTCTCATCACACTTATGACATTTAGTGTATTTTCTATCACAACTATAACAAAGCCCTTTTTCTATTTTTTCTTCCATTTTTTTGGTGTCAACCTTGTAGGTTGTGGGAAGTTAGGAGTGACAATACTTCCATCTTTATAATTATGAGTGGTATACCTCCTTGTTTCCATAATTTTACTTTCAACTTTTTTTTCCACCCTGAATGCATTCACTAATGACTTAGGTTCCCAAAGGAGACCCTTATGTTGGATTTTATCCTTTAAGTCCCCATGAATACATCAATCAAGAGCTTCTTTCAAATACTAGTTACCTTGATATTCAAAGCTTGGAATTCCTCAATGTTCTTCCCAACTAAACCCTTTTGTTTGAGATTTATCATTTTTCTAAATAAGGTATTTCTCTTTGTATCCTCATAAGGGATTATCAATTCCTCCATAAAATGTGTCCAAGTGACAAGTGATTTATGAGAACAATGCCATTTATACCATATAAATCGAATAAATTCTAAATAAATAGTTGCAATGCGTAAATTGTGTGCATGTTACACATTGTGTAGACCTAAGAACTGTTCCATATGTATTATTCATGTTACCGAAACATTGCCATCAAGCTTCTTCATATTGATCTTTGGAATATGATTGGTCTTCAACTCAAATTTAGAGTCTCTAAAATCATGATTCACATTCCTTTTGTTCTCATCATGGGTTTCATGGAATAGCTTGTTATCACTAGTGTTATGGTGTTTTTGTTGCTATGGATTACAAAAGACACCTTCCTTGGAGTTGGTCGTTACCTACAAGGAAGAAACAAGTAATTGATTGTAGTTAATGGATAAACATGGATAAACAAGGCATTGAAAATACTAGAAACAATGCATTAACAAACATAAGCTACAACTATACTAAATAAAAAATAAGCAAGCTTAATGAACCAAACACATCAACAAAGTAATGGAAAAGGGTTCCCTCTATTGATTTTTGAATGTAGAAGAGATACAATAGATGAATAAATGACACTTGGAGAGAATTGTTTGAGAAATGGTGCCAAAAAATCCTCAACAAGGAAGTTCCTTTATCAATATCCTCGCAAGCTCCTCTCTCTCAAAGAAGTGTTGAATACTCTCTCAATGGTGAAATATTATTCTCAATGAAATGCTTGATTGCTAGGGAGCAATTTTGGCAGCATAACAATGCTTTACTTCTTCTTGTTTTTTAGCTCTTCTTGAACTTGTATTTATATAGTTTATTTTACAGTCCTCTTGCCCTTAGCTCATCAATGTGGTGGCTAACCTCATAAATGAGATGAGAGTTACCATTTCCTAGAATTTAAGGTTTCTTGGGGCTCAAGGCTCGAATTTGTTAGCCCATCACTTCAAGATTTGGAGTGTTTCTCAAGCAATTTCACAGCCTGAAGTGTTGACTATATTTTTCGTGAATGCACAACTATCGAAGAAATAGTCACACGGTTGTTAATTTCTAGTAGTGGTGTACCCACATGGTTTAATTTTTTAACTTGAGCTTTAGGAAAGCTTTTAGTTTTTTGTCTTCATGGTGCTTCTAGTTGAAAATGTCACTTTTGTATGTGTTTTTCAATGACTTTAAGTGTCTTATAATGTGTATAGATGAGTGTACAATTTTCACACGATAACAGTTTCTCCCTGATGTATGAGGTTAGGAGCAAGCATATAGCCAATATACATCACATTTTTTCTTATCTGACTAAGATTCTTGCTAACTTCTTGAGAGATAGAGAAACTTACTATGAATATTATTAGAGAAAATCCTTAACTGAGAACTAAAGAGAACCATGCTTTCAAGAAATAATGATACAAAATTTTCTTTACGAGGCGGGCATATCCCATGTTAGTTAATATGGCTATGACTAAGTATTTCAATCATACAAGAAATGGTCATGTCAAGTCAACGTTGATGTGGCTGAAATGTTGAATGTTGATGATGATAACTGCTTACCCCTTAGGGGTACCTCTAACAAATAAAATGAGCTTGGTTCCCACATGCATCAAATGTGAAGTATTTTTTGATGAAGGACTCAAGGATACATGGTTCTTTGAATTTGTGTACCTCCCATGCATTGAAATGTAAGAAATTTTGAATGAGGTGCTAAGGAATGCATGGGGATTTGTTGGCATTATGATACATATGTTGTACTTGATGGAAACCCACTCATCTCAGATGATAAATTATAGTGCATAGAAAAGTTCACGTACTTTCATAAAGAGAAAAGTTCCTTTCATGCAGAGAAAAGTTCACGCACTTTCATGTAGAGAAAAGTTCCTTTCATACAGAGAAAAGTTGACGCACTTTCATGCAGAGAAAAGTTCCTTTCATGTAGAGAAAAGTTCACGCACTTTCATGAAGAGAAAAGTTCACGCACTTTCATGCAAAGAAAAGTTCCTTTCATGCAGAGAAAAGTTCACGCATTTTCATGCAGAGAAAAGTTCACGCACTTTCATGCAGAGAAAAGCACACACACATGGGAAATCTTATGGTTGGTTCATAGTATTAGTCCGACAGTTTTTGATCCTATGGTTTTGGTCTGTGGTGTTGCATCTAAAAGAGTTGAACCCAAGTATTGGGTCCATGGTATTGTTTTGTTATGGTTTTGGACCATGGTATGGAGTAAGGCCTAAGACTATAAAAGGAGAAGAAGATCATTAGGCAAAGGTATGGAAAAAGACTTGAATATCTGATGTAGTATGAGATCTAGTATGCAGGATATGGGTTATGATGCATTGCTTGATCTGAGCTAAGGAGGGATCTCACTAGTTGATGGAGAACAAGATCTAAGGATAGATCGGGATCAAATGGTTTGAAATGAATCATCTTTTTATGGTTTGATCATGGATAGACTAGATATGAATTATTGATGCATGTTTTATTGTATGCATGTTATGATCTGGGTATGAATGATGTCTGAAACAACCACAAAGTCGTGATTGAATATGTATATATCTGTACGCGGGTTGGCTTTGGCGAAAGCACGTATATACGCGAGTTTGATTCATCGTAGTAGCGTATACATAATGAAGTATGATGTTTAAAGTTGCAGTTTGTTTTGATTGTTATTGCAGAGTTCTGTAGTCTGCTCTGTGTTTTGGTGATAGTGTTGTTGATAGGGTTTCAGTGTTCCAGTGATTTAGAAATTGATGATGCTAGTATTGATTGTTTTGTGCTTCAATGATATTGATGGCTCCAGTATGAAAATTGGATGATTATAATGTTGTGCTTCAAGAGCATCCAATCTGAAAATGTATGAAACGTGGTACCTGGAGGAAGAAAGAGAAGGTTGTTGCCTTCTATAGGTCGGCACCTACGTACTAGTACATCAACTAGTACAAGAGCTAAGGTGGTGGTAGCTCCCTTCCAGTAGCAGCTGGAGAACGAGTAAAGGTTGGAGAATTTCAATAGGCCAACACCTACGTACTAGTAAGTGGATCAGCTAGTACAAGAGCTAAGGGGGTTGTAGCTCCCTTCCAGGAGAGTTTGGAGAATGAGAGAAGGTTGTAGCCTTCTGCAGGTAGAAGCCTGCGTAGTGGTATAAGACTGCACCAGTACAGAACTATTGTAAAAGAAGTTTCTTATTAAAAGAAGATAGAGATGACTTGCAGCAGGTGGTTTTCACCCACATTGGGTTTCCACCTTATATATGGTGTTCATGTGTGCTTCTTGTATGTGATGATCTATTATGTGTTACTGCACCTGCTTACTATACATATGGATAAAGAAGTTCTGATGCACTAACTAAAGATCAACATTTAATGGATTAATTGAATCATAAGTATTCTGGATATATGCTAGTTGCATTAGACACAGTTGCGTATACACGCGGGTTCCCTTAATTGAAGTAGCGTATATGTATCTAAGTATGGAAATGAAAAAGTTTTATTGATTTGAAAATACTGATTCATTCCCCCCCTCCCCTCTCAGTATTATTTCCAACAGGATTCGACTAAATGAGAGAAATGCAACGGTCAAAAAGTATGATACTACCCCGACACAAAAATATTTGATGGTGTCGAATGTTAGGGAGACCAATGACATCAATAGGTGATAATGATTCCTACTGTGCCACCCATTTTTGTCCCTTAAAGGTGGGAGAAACTAAGATACTACTTTGATCCTGGAAGATGAGTGTTGAAATTGATAGGAAAGAAGCATCAACCACTCAAAACGATTATTCAAAGAATTTTTGTGAAGGAATATAGATGGTTGTAACATGGTGGTTCATAGTGGCATGATAAAAAGAGCTTACAGTATGCATAGATATGGAAAATTTCCCAATAGTGGAGTTGTAATGGGAATGAAGGTAATTAAAAACAATTCTTATGGGGGAAATGTCCTTGGAGTTGAAGGGACATACAAGACGGGTATGAGCATGTTATGACTGTCATGTTAAATAATGGATGAATATGGATCATGATGTGGTTGTAGAAACTAGCTCCAACCAAGGGTGACTAGGGACTGCCACGAGATATCTAACACAAAAATATGGATGGGAATCCTTTTCCTAAAAAATATTTCTACACTTTCGAAAACAATGTAAAAATGGTTTTGGATGTACAAACATGGATACAGATGCCCCAAGAAAATGGTGGTTTGCATAATGATGCAGGTAGTGTTTTCACTGAGGGAGAGGGCCCCATTGGTTGGTCTTGGTGTGAGGTTGATGAGGCGGATGAAGTGACACAAATGGGTTATGCCGTATCAAGGGATGATAGGCCAAATGTAGAATGTGGGTTTGCATTTGAATTAATCCAAAAAATAATAATAATGGTGGCCCGAGGGATGGGTTCGTAAGCAATGAGTAAAGAAGAAGAGAACGAGGCTAATATGCAATACATGTGAATGAGATGGATGCTGGGCCTGAAGGAATGGTCATGGATCCTGATAGTGCAAGGTGAAATATTAAATGAGGTGATCCATGTAGGGAAACTGCTATCAACCAACATGGAAGTTTACCATGTGCGAGTGGAAGGTGGTGGTAAACGTGGTCAAGATGATGCAACTTATGATAAATGTCAAAGAAGTGATGTCGGATATGCAAAGATTTCAAGGAAGCCTATCATGTTAAGTAAAGAATGATACCTTAAGTGTATATTGTCACCATGGGACTAATTCTATTGAGAAACTACGGGGGGACCTGCAACTTCGAGAATCAATACCTCAAGTGAAAACATTTTGGTGAAATCATGTGTAAGATGAAAAGTGCTAATCAAGATGAATTAGAAAACATGGAAAGGCACACCTAATGGGTACTCTAAATAGTGAAATGGGCCCAAAAATTAGAATGTTGTTGAAATGGAATGGATGGTACCATGATGAAGATGATTTCATCCTCATCCCAATGTCATTAACGGTTTTGTGAAAGGAGTTTTTGAGCTCCTAAACAAGCCTCAAGAAGGTGAAAAAGAGGGTGATATATAAGGGGAATTGGGTCATATGCCACCTCATTTTTACTTGCTGACATGGACTCCAAAATAGGTTCCATGAGCTATTTCCTTATGTAGTGTTCAGCCAAAGCACCCAGGTACCGCACAAGGAGAGGCAGGTAAGAGGTCCTATCCCTATATTTGTTATTTTGGTAGGCTAGGGTAGATAGGTTGTACATGATGCCTTGTGCAAGCCTTTTTAGGGAAAAGTAAAAAATCGTGCAGGAAACCATGAAATAATTGCACGAGGGTGCAAAGGTAAGGGGAAAACAGTTGTGCGATGCACGTGACTATGGGTGAGACAACCACGAGGTCTTCATGGCGAAGCCCTCACAAGTTTATGAGTGACAGCCATGTGATTTGCGCAACTGTGTAAGAAATAGTCACATGCACCATGTGTTTGTGTAAAAAATACACATGTGACCAAGGAGTCAAGATCCTCGAGGTTAGAGGGGTGGTAGTCACAATGTGTGTGTGACTGTATAGAAAAATTCAACGTGGTATTACATGCCTATTTTGGGAACAAATGTGCAAATGTGCGACTGTTCTCATGTTCTTAAAGTATATGTTCGATGCTGATAAAGGGGGAACTTTTAGCCTTGAGGCTGATTTTTTATTTTTTGGGTAGGATGGGTATGACATGGCATGAGCAGGATTGGGAACACATTCTTACAACAATGGTTGGTGATGCTTAGGCTAGAGCATTGTTGGCCAAATGGGGGTTATTGAATTTCATTCAGTACTCTCTATTGAGATCACATGAGGACTTCTTGCATTTTGTGATTAAGAGATGGAAGTCAGCTCGATAGGCGTTCGAAATCTAAGGTCGTGATGTTACATTCACCAATGATGTGGATGCTTATTTTGTGACTAGACTAGTTCCTCGAGGTGAGGTACTACCTTCAATTCTCTCGCCTAGTCTAGTGGACTTGATAGCTTCGACTAAGCTAAATTACACTTCACATATTTTGACTACTTGAATACAATCATGAAATAAATTTGGCTAAAAGTAATTGGCACGGATAATTTTTTGGGGAGTGGTCATCCCTAATAGGTAGACACCTTAGGCTCCATTGTGGCATTCAATTAAGACATGTTCAGATTGTTCCAAAGTAAGACATCAACAAAGAATGGTGTCAATGCCACGGTGATAGAGGATGTGCCCCATAAGAAGGTAACGGAATCTTGATGGTGAATGCGCCTATGATCATCGTAGGTGAGATGAGGATTGAACTTCTGATTTTGAAGAAAGAGAAGTATGTCACCATACTAGGGGTTGTCCGTATATATGACAAACAAGTGTTTATCAAGGATAGAATCATTGATAGGAGAGCCTTGGGACATTATAGTGAGATCCTCAAGGAAATCTGCAAGGATAAGAGCTTTCTTGCTTTTAGGGGAATAAAATTGTGAGTTGATGATCTGTAACTAAAAATTTGAAGGTCTATTAAAAATTTACAAGCAAGTTTATATCACATGGTAAATGGATCAAGTTGCAAAAGTACATAAATTTTAGTGTTTTTAAAAGTCAATTTGCATAAATAAAACAGAGAAATATGAACCATACACAGAAACACAAAACAAAAAATTGATAACAGAGTCCACCCCTCCTAGGCTATGTCTCTAGGTCCATCTTTCAATGTTGGGCCTATTAGTTCCAGTCTACGCATCCTGTCACCAGGGATCAACATGAGCTCTTACTATGCCTGGTTTTGTTAGATGTTTTGCACATTATAGTTAGCACAAAACATGTCACAAGTGTGTCCATCAGAAGAAGCTCAAAAAAATCTTTCGAACGGTATATCACACTCCCGTAATCGGTTCCCGAATTAGAAGACATGATCAAAATGAATGAGTGATTCTTGGTTATGCATGTTTTGAGGTCAGTTGCTGCACACAATGACAAGTTTAGTACAAAATCAGATTGTGAAATAATGGTAAGGAATTTTTCAAAAGTGAAAGAGGTTTTTTTTCATAACAAAAACCTCCTTCAGTTTATGCATAGGTGCTACTATGTAGGAGATATATAGTGATATTTGTAGCTTACATTAAAACAAAGCAAATTTTTCATATTTTTTATTGTTTTATTCATTTTAATGCGGAGCCATTTTACAACAGATGGAAAGTAATTTTGCAAAACCCAAGGCTTTTTTGTTAACCATGAGCCATATAACAAAAACCTCTTTTAGTTTATACACAGGTGTCATGAATTGGGATATGTGACTAGATATTTACAACTCATTTTCACAGATTTAAATTTTTAATGATTTTCTGTTTTAGAGATGATTTTGTGGAACGGATTGCAAGCAACTGGAAACGAATTTCCAAAATTTGAGAGATTTTTTTCTCCAACATGACCTTATATACAAAAACCTCTTTCCATTTTGTAACAGGTGCTATGGTTTAGGAGATACGAGTTCATCTTAAACACCTATTTTCAAAAATTCGGCCCAAGTTTAATGTAACTAATTCTATTTTGAAGAAAATGGTTGAGCTCAATTCCCTTATTACAAGGATGGGAAAATGTATATGTTTTATGAATTTCATAGTGTAGGAGTTGGAATTTGGCAGAAGGTTGGCCTTTTGGGAAAGCTTGGAGCTTCATTGTATACTCATATCAACAATTTTGGGTAAGGAATAGACTAGGGTTTACAACACTATGGGATTCATGTTGAATCTTGCTTTGATATTGTGTTTCCTTTAGTAAATGTACGTTTACTTGTGTTTTATGTATGCCATTCTCTCTCTTATTTCATCTTAACTAAAACAAACAAGGATAAAGGTAGAATCCATTGAAATTTGCAGTGCTCTACCTAGGGTTTGCTTAGTTATCTATGTTTTCAGCTGTTTGAAGAGGATCCCTGAGGTTTTCTTGCCCTATTCAACTCCTCATCTATATAATGCTCTCCATTTCATTCAATATGAAGAATCAAATCACTTGCCTACCTTGCTCCATTGAGATCTCTGCAAAACTGAGCCTCATTCCCAGACCCAAAATCTGCCTTTCCGTTTGAGCCAACAAAACATCATCAAACTCAATCAAACCCTTTTGCACACATACCTAGCCTAAAATCAGTCTTCATTCAAATTCATCTCAAGCCTCATTGATCATATTTTGCTGAGATTGACAAGAAGAGAGCCCTCTCCCGACCTGGTAGGGCTAGCTGCCAAGTTAAGCGTGGTTTGATGTTACCTTAGATCCTACCTTTCTCAGCCTGAGGTAGATTTAGGCCCTAATAGGGCCTCTTCAATTATATGCTCAAATCTGAACTACATAAGTTTACAGTGCTCAAAAAATGCAAAGATAGTGTTTCCAATAGATTTAGTATTCTCAAAAACCCCTATCTAGGCTCTTCTTGAGCTCAAAAAGGTTAAAAATTGAGAAAGACATATCTCCTTGATCAAATTCTGCTAATTTTTCTCCAAAAATAAAATTATATCTAATCGTTCTATGTTTTTCACCCTTATACCAATCGTCGCATGATAATTTCACTTGGTATCGGCGAGATTCCTGCCGCAATTGGGGCAATTTGTCACCTCCTTAACCATGCCAATATCCCTTAAGCACTGCTCAAGGTCATATGGGAGCCATGTGGTTGGGGGTCAGGCTAACTGCGCACCCCTATTGCTTCACTCTCTTTGGTCTTTACACATGGTCATACAATGGCTCAAGGGACTGAGGGCCAGCATGGGCTAGGTTCAACCCAGTCCGCCCCCTCCACCATTATTCTTGGACACATGGCACAACCAAAACCAAGGGTTTGGCTTAACCACCCACCCTCGTCAATCTACCCTCATCGATGGTCACCTAGATACCATGAGATAGGGGTTGGGGCCAAATCCACACTCCCTCACCTTTTTCTCCTCCACAAGGTCCTATGGTGTGCGAGTGATAGGGGTCTGGGGCCTAGCATCTCACCACCTTCCCCCAATTTGCTGACTATTCAACTTGAAATATAATCGAAGTCCTTTATATGTTAATAAATTGTGTGATGGTTTGACAGTATGGCATGTAGTTGTGTTGTGGTAGTGTTGATGGTGCTGGACCCTCCAACATTTAGGGGATCACCCTGGTCTGAAGTCCCAAATAGACCTCACACCATTTGGTGTGGGAGTCCCATCTGGTATGATGGTCTGATTTCCATTTGTCTTAAGGATTTACCTCAAATCTTGCTTATCAGAACAAGAGAGTGGTTCTCTTTGTCTTCGAGAAGTGAGGTTTGCATGCCTGGTGAGTGTAAGTGTATTTGTGTTAATGGTTCGTTCACTGTGAGGAGAAGAGAGTGAAGGTCAGTTCTAGGTTGAAAAGGATCAGTCCCAAATCGGCTAGGAACACACAACCCAAAAGGACATACACAAATTATGATGGAGCATTCCACTCAGATGTGGAAGTCATACATACAGGGTAAGATAACACGTACAACACTCACGGATCAGTCCAAACAAGTGCAACAGTTGTTACAGCAAGGTTCATGTGAAAGGTCTGTCTGATGTCCTGCAGAGTAGTCGACATGGACGGGACAACGTTAATAGCATATACAACACATTTCATTAATAGATTATGCATCACAACAAATGAATCAGTTCAAATGCAGAACACAAGCTAAAGAAACATGCATTACAAGTGTTAAAGAGCAGTCTTACAACAAATACAATACATGTGTGAAAACGTGTTGGCATGTTAACACGCTTTTGAATTAAGCGAAAGTTCCAAGACACATCATGACACCATACATCACTAAACCCGTCAGCGGGGCATTGGAGCCACTACTTACTCCTCAAAGAAAAGATTACAGACTCTCTTGGCTATGTGTGAGGAGCTGAGGTGAAAAGTCCTTTACATGTACAAATGAGGGGGTATTTATAGCCAAGGGTGAAATTGTCCCTTGTGGTTGTTCGACTACCCTCATGACTGTTTGACTTCTATGACTATTTGACTTACATGACTCTTTGTTTAACAAGTGGGTCTCTTGGACTTCCAAGTTACATCATATTGATTGACAACAAGCCCATAGTGAGGATGTGGGCAACATGACTCATGATGTGACTCGACATGACTTGACATGACAATGCTTATACATTCGTGTTGCTGCTGGAATGCATGTCAAGCTATAGTGTTATTAGGTGATGGATGTATTCATGGTGTATCATAGCTTTAACGCTGCATGGAGAAGTGCACAGAGTCTTCGATGGTCCTTGGTTCACTTGATGAAGCTTTAGCATGTTATTCCTTGCTTGCATGTTGCAAGACTTGACACGCCTCATCTGTTTGTGAAGGTGCTTGTTCATTGCATTTGTACGCTTCACATGCTTCATTCGTTCATCTGCTAGTGAACCTGTCATTCTACATGTGCTCTCTTCGTTCATCCAATTCGTTGTCTTGACATGTTTTTTGGTGTACTTGTACCTGCAGTCACTCATGACGAGACGACATCAAATCCAAAACCTCCTAGTCTACCATGACACATGATCATTCGAGTGCAGGTGACTGAGAGAGGTAGCAAGGTTGTGATGTGGGATTATGGCTCTAGGCAACTACTGATGAAAACTATGGAAGAGTCACTGAGAGATAGAGATAGGCAATCTGAGTTGATAGTGACTGTCTACAAGTTCTGGCTCAGCTGGGAAGAAAAATTGCGCAAATTTTGGGAGGAACAGTTTGGGCTATTGGAAGGCAAGGCAGGCATGCTCTGCACAACTTTCATAATGAACTGACAGCAGGGTTGGATAGCTATATTTACACAATTTTCTAGGGGAATGGTTCAGGTTGCATGAAGGGTCAACAGATAGGGATTGCGTAGTTTTTATGGGGAACTTCCCAGGTCACTGACAGCCAGAACTGTGCAATTGCCAGAGGGAATTGCTAGTTAGCTACTCGAATCACTGATAGAAAAAACTATGCAATTCCCAGAGGGAACTTCTAGTTGGCTTCCTTGGAGACTAGCAGCAGAAACCACACAATTCCCAGAAGGAACTGGTAGCTACTAATAGGGGATGCTGGCCAGGAAAACTGCACTGAGGCCAGGAGACCAGCCTACTGATAATCTCTGCTCAATTTCTGGGCTGAGTTGATTGATGGGCAGTGGAAGGTTTGCTCATGAACACTAGGTAATTTCTGAGGTGAATAGTTGGTCGACTGTCAGGATGACTAATTGGGAAAACTACGCAATTGGCTGACGGGGTGAAAGAGGAATCCTGACTTATTGAGAGCAGAAGAGGTTGTTCCTTTAGAGAAGCATGTAATACCTCTAACATAGGTTTTCTTGTTTAGATTTTCCCCTTCTCTGTTTCTACTAGTTGGATTATCTTAAACACACAGAGCAGAAGGCTGAGTACAGGCATGGACCTTCCTAGTGTGGACACAGGTTCATGGTTGGACCAAAGCTTCCCTTATAGACGATTTGTATTTTCCATCAGGAATTCATCGGCCGAAGGTTGTAACCAAGCACAAAGAAAATAAACACAAGACTGGCAAAGTGTTGCAGTGTCACAAGTCTCTTCAAATTTTAGCCACATACTGTATTCAAAAGCTAGAACGTAGTAGTTGGCAACACTTATTTCCGAAAACAAAAATAGTAATAAACAAACAAACGCATTCCGGAAGAAAACGCATATTGAGCAGTTTCTTCATGCTGATTCCCATCATTTCCCGGCTCAGAAGATGGGTGTTCTTAACACCCTCGCTACTCGTGCCCTTAGGATTTCGGATAATGAGAGCTTGGATAAGGAGAAATCCCATCTCGTTGATGTCTTTGTGGAGAATGGATATAGTAGGCACCTTGGTCGGAAGGCTTTCCTTAAAGCCTCTAGAAATGCGTTAATTAAGAAAGAACCAAAGGAGCACCGACTAGGTGTCCATCTTCCATATGTCCAAGGAACCACGGACAAGATTGCTCGCATCCTTAGGAGGTTTGATATTCCCTCAACCTTCAGGCCCCTCAACACCATTCGTAATTCCCTCCGATCGGTGAAAGATCTCGTTAACCCTAAGGACATGAAGGTGTTTATTCGATCCCTTGTTCATGTGGGACACCCTATATCGGGGAAACGAGGTGCTCCATCCATCAGAGAATTAGCAAACATGCAGCTGACCTGAGACATGGGAGAACCAAGTCTTCAGCATTAGCAGAACATGTGGATAAGACCAAGCATCAGGTTTGTATAGAGGAGGCCAAGGTTGTTGCCAAAGTTGCTCAGTTCCATCATCGAAAACTTAGGGAAGCTATTGAAACTGAAAGAAGGCCTAACAATCTCAACAGAGATGACGGCTGGAAGATCAGTAGATGTTGGATCTTTGCCCTTTCGTCTTAGTGTTTCTTCTCCTCTCCCCCCGCCCGCCCCCCCCCCCCCCTCTTTGTGTTTTTTTTTTTTTTTTTTAATCTTTTGCGGCTTTCGTCGTCCCCTGGACCTTCCTTTTTCCCTCTTGATCTTTGGTTTTCTAATTGGACTTTCAGTCTTTCTCCTTCTTTTTACTCTAGTCGCTTCTTTCCATTTGATTTTTTCCTAATAGGATATTACCTTTTGAAACTAGCATAAAATTAATTTTATTATTTATATATTTTTATTAAATTATTTATTTCTATTTACTTTTTATTTGTATTTTTATAATATATAATATATATATATAATTAGTAAATAATTTAATACAATAATTTACCATTTAACTAACGCATTAAAATAGTTATTATTTAATATAGTTTTTATTAATCCTAACTTTTAATCTTAACAACCTAAATTATTATTAATTTTTTAATATATATAAGTAATTAATAAATAAAATTAATATAAATAATAATTTATTAACCAAATTAATAATTTTAAACTAAATGTATTATTTATATATTATTTTAAATTAATATATATATATAATATATATATAATATATATATATATATATAATATATATATATATATAATAATTAAAATAAACAATGAATTTTTTAAAACTAACCATGAATTTAATTTATTTATCTATATAATTTTACCGCAATTAACTTATTTCCAAAATAATAATAAATAGTATAATAATAATAAAAATAAAAATAAAAATAATAACAATATTAAATTATGAATAAATATTTGACCTGGATCCTAAAGTCAGAAAGTAGCTGTTGGAGTCTCTGCTCGGACTATTTAACATGCTAGACTGGATCTGTTTCTTCAACTTGTCCTGACGATGAACCACACTAGTTGGTTCGAAATGCGTCGACAAAGGTCTTTCCATATGTGATTTACGCCGAAATTCTTCTTATAAACAAAATGAACGTGATAAAAAATAGTAAGCAGAATCAAACAAAGCAAAAGAAAAGATAATAATAAAAACAACCAAATGAAATAACAAGCAGTAAGAAGACTATGTACATGGCACAAACGTGGCCCGACCTATTGAAAATGATGTTTGAGATCTTGGCCATTAGAAGGAGGGTTGTCAACGAGTGATTGCAAATGATACGTGTGGGGGCCAAGATTCTCGTAGACCAATGCAAGTCCACCAGGCTCTGCCATCAGAACCTGGTGGTATTCCAGAAGACCTTTAAATAAAGACAACACCACTGTTTCAAATACTGTGTGAAACATGGTCTCAGATGATTGCACTAGGTAGTTATTTTTATTTTGGGAAGGGTTCAAGTTTCTGACATCGATGTGTAAGTGGATTTTCCCATATTTCTTACGTGCGGGATTTAAATTAGAAAACGAAATATGAAGACAAACTTTGTAAGTAATCCAAGCATTTAAAATGTTAGTGAATCTTTTTGGTGAAAGGAGTGCAAACAACATGTATGTGTTACCTCTTTTTTGCTACAATGGGTTGTCTCATCCTTTACCTGGAATATCATGTTGGATTTCTTGCATGTAGTGTGTACTTAGGTCATCATCTACTCGTGCAGACCCATCCCAATACTATTCGATCAAGCGGTCGACGATTTGTCGTTGTTGTAGTGCGTAGTTTGTACTGAGATTAACCATCTTTGGATCTTGGTGGGTTCCCAGGTTGCTTTGTTCATTCATAGTGTTGGTCCTTTATGTGTTCAGTGTGAGTGATTCATACTCAACATCGTTGTTTGTGCCTTTGAACTATAGGACGATCGAAATCATGCATTTTCCATTGTTTTGGATGACTGAGATACACTCGGTCTTTAGGCCATCATGTGGCCCCGACTTGTCAAGGCACATAGCCCATAACTTGTCTGTATATGGACCGTTTTGCATACTGATATTATTGCTACTATTGTTTTTTCTACTATTGGAAATAATACTAAGAGGGGGGTGAATCAGTGTTATCAAATCAATAACGTTTTCATTTCCATAATCATATTTATATACGCTACATCTGAGAAGGTAAATCGTGTGAAAATGAAACTATTCTTAAGGCAACCAACGTATATCCAATGAAATTATGATTCATTTAATTCATCATATGTTGATCTTTAATCAATTCATCAATACTTTATTAAACATTAAATAGTAAATATGTGCAGTAATAACAAAATAAATCATCATACATAAGAAACACACATGAACACCAAGATTTAAGGTGGAAACCCAATGTGGGTGAAAACCATATATTGTTGTCATCTTTGCCTTCTTTTAATAATAAGAAAATCTATTTACAATCTTGTATTGGTGCAGACTCATTCCAATATGCAGGCACCCACCTGTAGAAGGTTGCAACCTTCTCTCCTTTTCTAGCTTCTTCTCGAAGGGAGCACCAACCCCCTAGTTCTTATACTAGTCAATATGTTTACTAGTATGTAGGCTTCAACCTACAGAAGGGTACAACCTTCACTCATTCTCTAGCTGCTACTGGAACGGAGCTCCAACCCCCTGATTAAATCACCAACCACTACTGGCAGGAAGTTTCGACTTCCTCACTGAAGGCTCCAACCCTCAGTATCCTCCATGGACCACATTTCATTCATTTTCACATTGGATACTCCTGGTACACATTACTACAATATGAAGGCCACATTTCACCAAATTTTCACACTAGATCCATTAGTAACATTGAAGCTCAAAATCAATCACCACTGCAATACAGCCATCAAATACATTTGCATCAACCAATCACTGAAACCCTATCATTAATCTCTGATATAACTGAAACAATCAATCACTGAAACCTCTGAACCATTGACACAACTAAATCAAACAATCACTGAACCTCTAACACAACTGAATCAACCATTCATTCAAACTTAATCAAATTCAACCAATCATCTAGACGGATCACTGTAACTAGTACAAAAATATGAACTCAGAACACTACATCAACAACCAAAACTAACTTTAACATCAAAAGTTATGTGTCAGAATGTATAAGCAATATATCATCATAAAGTAAGAAGTCATCAGCATTATGTGACTAAGTAGGCCATGTCTTTGAATATCCATGTCTTCAAATAGGTATGTCTTCATGAGACCTGCAATAACACCAGTCTCTTGGCCAACCAACGATATTTGTCAATATGCAACTCAAGTAATCATCCATGTATCCAAGATAATGTGTATCCATCAACTGTGTATCTAGAAAACCATGGTCTCATGGTAATTTTTCAAGCTTTCTTGATGCCATCAACAACAACAATCCTCAACCATGTGAGAGCCACGAACTATAGGAATCCTGCGTCATAACTGCACCATATGAACTTTATGCATCTTTGAAGGCATGATGACACCAACGTAAAATAAATGAGTGACTCATCATCAAGTAATGAAGTTGTGTACTCAAGCTTTGTACTTCTCCTCGTCCATATGAAGATCACCATGTAAGCAACATATATGTACTAAATGAATCATCAAAAATTCATCCATAACCATCCATAATCTGATCTGAATAACAACTATGTAACCCCAAGCAATACAAGTATCATCTGAGATTTCATCGTGAGCAACTCATAATTGTAACATAGCATGTTGTATCATTTAAACACTTTAGCCACATAAGCATCATCACCATTGATAAGAATCATTAGGTACCAAAGACTTCTAAACATAATGCCAACAATGCATTATTAGAAGCATAACGTATTCTCGCCCTAAACCTATGCCACCTGTTCACTGTCAGATCTGATCATTGCATATAATAGTAAGAAATATCAAGGCATCATCATGAATCAGATATACATCAAGTCATCAACAACTTATGAGGATCAAAAGCACTTCTAAATAACATCCACATATTGTAGTCATCAATCATCAAGACAGAAAAGATAATTGATAATTGTCTGAACCATATCAAATCATTTTTTTGAGTCTGTCCCACTACTTCTTCATCAAACCAACATATACACGACTGTGTAGTTTCTAACTCTTGTATATATGTGACCTGTCTTCATGATAACTACGCATGAGAATTAGGACATTGAAATTTCATACTTTCAGTTCCTTCTAAGTCTATTTTGTTTGTATACTGAGCTATGTCACATCTTTCTGTTTGTAATTCCTTCTTCTTCCGTACCTTGGAGTGCGATGATGTTTGTTCCTTTTGGTATGTTGGCCAAAATTTGCTCTTGCATTGTTTTGACATATTCCCAAACTTGTTACAAGCATAACATCTTATATGTTTCATATTCCTTCTAAAGCAGTCAATGGATTTGTGACCAAACATATTGCAAGAAAAACAATATCCCTTAAAGTATCTGGAAGCTGATGATCTTTCTGTGTGATGGTTATTGGCTTGAACTATTCTACTTTTGCATCTTGCTGCAACATGTCCAAAATTATGACATACAAAACATTCAACATTATTCCTCAGAGGAAAGAACTAATTATCACTTCCATAGTTAGGAGTAAATTATTTTCTTTGAAGTCTTTCTTTCCTTGGTTGTTGATGGGCTTTACCTCTTATCTCCCTGTTGAGCATTTCAGGTTTTGCATTAGATTTCCTTGCCTTATCTTGTGAACTAGATTCACCTTCAACAATTTCATGAAAACCAAGACTAGATTTGATGATAGGAGACCTTTGACTACTAAGAATATTACCCAAAATCTTAGTACTATCTTGAAATCGTAAAAGTTTATCATTTTCTTATAATTTACCTTTTAGGATATTTACCTCAACTTGATATTGCTCTTCCTTTTCAAGATAGTACTTCTTCATGATTTCTTCGGCTTTTCTTCCTTCTTCCACTTGTTTCCTTAATTTGAGAACTTCATTTTCTTTTTTTTCAAATGCTTGGAGTAGTTCTTCATTTTGCTTATTGTAATTTTTGAGGTCTCCTTTTAGAGAAACGACCACAGTTTCAAGACCTTCACAGTAGCTGGTTATTTCTATAAGTTCCTTGATTGTTGTGTCCTTTTCATTCACTTCATTTCTTAATGATGTCACTTCATCCTGTAGCCTTTGACATTGATCTTCCTTTTCCTTGTATTTCTTACTTTGTTTCCTTCCTCCAATTGAGATTTTAATCTGGTAACTTCTCCTTTGTAGGAACATTCCCTTTTATCAATTAGATATTTTTTATCTCTAGTTATGTTTGAGAGATTTTTAACTTTTGCCTCTATTTTATTTCTTTCTCTTTCACCCATAAGAGCAAATTTAGTCGTTTCGCTATCACTTTCATTATCTTCATATGAATAGATAAATGTATCACTAGAGGACAACACATTCATACCTAATAGTTCTTTTGCTTGTTCATCTTCATTTTGAGGTGATTATAAATCTGGAGAGTTGCTTCCACATAAAGGCCAATCGTCTCTCCCACTGTCATAGTTCCTTTGAGATGTCTTCTTCTTTTGAGGTGCTTTCTTCTTTAGCCTCTTTCCCATTGCTTCTACGGATCTCCTTCATGCGATCAAGCTTCTGCCAAAACACTTGGCTCTAATACCAATTGTTGGAAATAATACTGAGAGGGGAGGTGAATCAGTATTATCAAATCAATAACTTTTTCATTTCCATAATCATATTTATATATTCTATTTCTGAGAAGGTAAATCATGTGAGCACGCAATTGTTCTTAAGGGAAACATCGTATATCCAGTGAACTCATGATTTAGTTAATTCATCATATGTTGATCTTTAATCAATGCATCAGTACTTTATTAAACATTAAATAGTAACCATGTGCAGTAATAACAGAATAAACCATCATACATAAGCAACACACATGAACACCAAGATTTAAGGTGGAAACCCAATGTGGGTGAAAACGACCAGCTGTTGTCATCTCTGTCTTCTTTTAATAATAAGAAAATATATTTACAATCTTGTACTGATGCAGACTCATACCAGTATGCAAGAACTGACCTGCAAAAGGCTACAACCTTCTCTCGTTTTCCAGCTTCTTATGGAAGGGAGCTACAACCCCCTAGTTCTTGTACTAACCAATATGTTTACCAGTACGCAGGATCCAACCTACAGAAGGGTACAACCTTCACTCGTTCTCTAGCTACTATTGGAAGGGAGCTCCAACCCCCTGATCAAATCACCAGCCACTACTGGCAGGAAGCTTCGACTTCCTCACTGAAGGCTCCAACCCTCAGTATCCTCCTGGGACCACACTTCATTAATTTTCACACTGGATACTCCTGGTACATATTACTACAATATGAAGGCCACGTTTCATCAAATTTTCACACTGGACCCATTAGTAACATTGAAGCTCAAAATCAATCACCATTGCAATACAACCATCAAATACATCTGCATCAACCAATCACTGAAACCTTTGAACCTCTGACACAACTAAATCAAACAATCACTGAACCTATGACACAACTGAATCAACCATTCTTTCAAACTTAATCAAATTCAACCAATCAACTAGATAGATCATTGTAACCAATACATAGATCTGAACCCAGAACATTGCGTCAACAACCAGAACTAACTGTAACATCAAAAGGTATGCATTAGAATGTGTACACTCCTTCAATGAAGAAAACCTGTGTGTATATGCTACTTTCATTTTCCCAACCTACGTATAGTTCTAAAGATACTAAATCATAAAACCTCTGAACCACAAACTATACCAATCAGTGACATTCTAAAGATCTATTGTCATATTACAGAGTTCTAAACAGATAGCAACAAGGATCACCCTTCTTTCTCAATCAATCAATCAGACTCAGTTTCCTTATTCATTCAGTTCTACTTTCAGATCTAAGAAGACATCATTGACAAACTATAGTAAAACAACAACATTGATTTGATGGATTAGTCATCCCTGAACATCAAGATTTTATTTTTCATACACTACTTGGAAGAGCCGAACCAGCATGTATACACAACTTCATCAAAGCAAACTAGCAGATAGATCTTCAAATACTTACTTATAAATTCGCTGCAATTCTAGACTTCAGACATACCCAAATCATCACTTATAAAGGATAAAACATGTGTTAGCAATTAGATCTAGCCTATCTATTATCAGATCTCATAATTATAAGTCATTATGATCATGATCCATCATTAGATCTCATCCATCATCAAACACTCAGGTGCATACTTAGTTTAGATCAAGCAAAGCATCAAAAACCCACAACATGCATATTTGCTTTTGATCTAACACTTGATCTAGGTGTTATGCAACTTGTTGCTCACATATGTATTCTTATCCATCATTGTCTTCCCAGACTTGCTTTGAATTTGTTTCTTGGAGACAGTTGATGGAACGACCTTCTTTATCAGCTGCCTCACTTTCTCTTACATTTCTCAAAGTGTAGGGTGAACCCCTTTACTTCTAAGATTGTAACGATCATTTTGTTTTTGGGGCTGCTTCTCGATGTTCATCTTCAATATTACTTGCGAGCAATGATATGCATTCACCACATGCCCAAGACTTGGTGCTTCATTAGGTGAAACCTATTTTTTATCATTAGTGTCTTCCGGCTACTCCTATATGTCACCATCTACATCGAGTTTATGACTGCAGACAGAGGTAAAAACTCACTTCCAATCTGAACAAGAGTTCTCAGGATGAAACTCTTCATGGAAGGAACATAAATTAGGATCAACGCACTGGTCAAGTTGAAACATAGGCTTCTACCAAATTTGGAACCAAACTGGTTGTTACTTGATGAGTCGGTTTATGAATTGCTTTCCTGTCTCTATTTGGGCAAATGACTTCTCGTGAATGTGTCCATATTTCGTTGCTTGAGTTTGGACATTTTGGTGGTCAAGTTCTTGACAAGCTGAGTGAGGGTTTCAATATCAGTTGTTTCCTTGTCTCTACCCTTGCTCGTCGTTTCTTCGGGCTTTCTACTCGCATCCTTGGAGTCTTTCGTTGATTCGTCATCCTTGATGACTCCAATGGCACAAAAGTCATTTTCAACAACAATAGCCTCTTCGCTGCTTTCTAAAAGTGTTGGCTTCACAATTCACTTTACGATCTGCGTCATGGTGGTTGGAAGTGTAGACGTGTAATAATCGATAGTAATGGAGTCATGAGGTTTGGTGTCTATTGCAAACTTGTTCAAAATATGCATAAACCTTTGTTTTAAGTCTTTCAATTTCTCTTTTCCCTCCATCTTGAGGCTTCCCAATTATTTTAGATAATGGTTGGGGTCTTGTCATTAGCAAACCTTTTGAGGAATATATGTTTGAAAGAACCCCAGTTCTATATGGAGTTGGGTGGAAGGTTGTGATACCAAGCAGCTATGCGGCTGTCCAAGGTACATGGAAACAATCTGCATCCTACATCGTCATAACGTACCTCAAGGGTCTATAGCTGTAGGTAGAAGTTGTCTAAGTGGTCTTCTACCTTTACCACACTGTCAGGGTTAAACTTGATGTTCATTCTCTCTACTCGCTTTGGCATCTTGTGCCCCTGAGTCATCCATTCAAGATTTGGGTCAGCCATCTCTTCGTCTTCTCCATCCTCTTCCTCTCCCTCAGAGTCTGATGCTTCCAGGTTTGAGTCTATCAATTCGTCTCTGCCTCCACCTCCTCCACTACCTTCCCCTCCACCTCCTATACTGGATTTTGATCCTAAGATCACAAGAGTGCCTTGTTCATCTTCAATGAAGACTAGAGGTTCCTCTCCATCTTCAATAGCTTCCTCTAGACCTTAAAGCATGGCAAGGACTGCTTCTTCCACCGATGACAACTCCTGTGTGAGAGCCTTTTGGCTTCTTAGATGTGTGTGGAAGATGTTGTACGCTTGGGATCATTCTGACTGTTTTTGTGAACTAGCGAGTGATGGGAAGGATAGAGCGAAGGTGTTGATATGAAATCTCATGTTCAGTTCTAGGAGGTGAGGAGTAACCAACTGTAGATTCATGAGAGAGGGGGTGTGAGTTACTGCCTTGACCAAATGGTTGATGAGTGAGTGTGAGGGGAGTTTCAGCCATGTACAACTGGTTTCCGTCCTTCTAGAGCCAAAAATGTTGATAGTGCTGGACCCACCAACATTCACGGGATCACCCCGGTATGAAGTCCCAACTAGACATCACGTCGTTTGGTGTGGGAGTACCATCTAGTATGATAGCCCAGTTTCCATTTGTCTTAACTCTTACTTGTCAACATAAGAGACTGGTTTGCTTTGTCTTCGAGAGGTGAGGTTCGCATGCCTGGTGAGTGTAAGTGTACTTCTGTAAATGGTTCTTTCATTGTGAGGGGAAGAGAGTGAAGGTGAGTTCCAGGTTGAGAGGGATTAGTCCCAACTCGGTTAGGAACACACAACAAAAAAAAGACATACACATCCTTCAGCAGAGCAGTCCACTCAGATTTGGAAATCATAATGTACAGGGTAGGATAATATATACAACACTCACAGATCAGTCTGAATGAGTGCAACGGTTGTTACTCAACTCTTACTTGTCAACATAAGAGAGTGGTTTGCTTTGTCTTCGAGAGGTGAGGTTCGCATGCCTAGTGAGTGTAAGTGTACTTCTGTAAATGGTTCTTTCATTGTGAGGGGAAGAGAGTGAAGGTGAGTTCCAGGTTGAAAGGGATTAGTCCCAACTCGGTTAGGAACACACAACAAAAAAGGACATACACATCCTTCAGCAGAGCAGTCCACTCGGATGTGGCAATCACAATGTATAGGGTAGGATAATGCATACAACACTCACAGATCAGTCTGAATGAGTGCAACAGTTGTTATAGAAAGGTTCATGTGAAAGGCCTATATAATGTCCGTCACAGTAGTCGACACAGATGGGACAACATTAATGGCATATACAACACATTTCCATTAATAGATTATGCATCACAACAAATGAGTCAGTTCAGATGAAGAACATAGGTTAAAGCAACATGCATTACAAGTATTAAAGATCAGCCTTACAACAAATACAATACATGTGTGAAAATGTGCTAGCATGTTAACATGCTTCTAAATTAAACGAAAGCTCTAAGACACATTGTTACACCATACATCACTAATCCCATTAGCGGGGTGTTGGAGCCACTACTTACTCCACAAAGAAAATATTACAGACTCTCTTGGCTATGTGGGAGGATCTGAGGTGAAAAGTCCTTACATGTACAAATGAGGGGGTATTTATAGCCAAGGGTGAAACTGACCCTTGTGGTTGGTTGACTACCCTCATGACCGTTTGACTTCCATGACTCTTTGACTTACATCACTCTTTGTTCAACAACTGGGTTTTTTGGACTTCCAAGTTACATCACATTGATTGACAACAAACCCATAGTGAGGATGTGGGCGACATGACTCATGACGTGACTCGACATGACTTGACATGACAATATTGGTACATTCATCTTGTTGTTGGAGTGCATGTCGAGCTATAGTGTTGCTGGGTGATGGATCTCTTCATGATGTAACATAGCTTCACCTCCACATGGTGAAGTGCAAAGAGTCTTTGATGATCCTTGATCCGCTTGATGAAGCTTTAACATGTTATTCCTTGCTTGCATGTTGGAAGACTTAACAGGCTCATCTGCTCGCGAAGGTGCCTGTTCATCACTTTCATCCACTTCACATGCTTTTTTCATTCATCCATTGGTGAACCTGTCATTCTACATGTGCTCTCTTTTTTCATCCCATTCGTCATCTTGCCATGTTCGTTGGTGTACCTGTGCCTGCAGTCGCTCATGACGAGATGACATCAAATCCAAAACCTCCTAGTCTACCATGACACATGATCATTTGAGTCACTGGTGATCGGGAGAGGCAGAAAGGCTATGATATGGGATGATGGCTCTGAGCAACTTCTGATGAAAACTGCACAAGAGTCACTAAGAGATGGAGAGAGGCAATCTGAGTCAACAGTGATTGTCTACAAGGTCTGGCTGGGCTGGGAGGAAAAATTGTGCAAATTTTGGGAGGAACAGTCTGGGTTGCTGAAAGGCAAAGTAGGCATTCTTTGTGCATTTTTCAGAACAAACAAGCAGTGAGGATGGATAGCCAGATTTGTGTAATTTTCCAGAGCAACAGGCTAGGCTACACAAAGGGTCAGTGGGCAGGGGTTGCACAGTTTTTCTGGGGAACTGCATGGGTCACTGGTAGCCAGAACTACGCAATTTCCAGAGGTAACTTCCAGTTGGCTACTGGGGTCACTTGTAGCCAGGCTTTGCGCAATTCCCAGATGGAATTTCCAGTTGGTTGCCCGTGAGACTGGTAGTATAAATTGCGCAATTCCTAGAAGGAACTGGCAGTCTGTTGCTAGTGGCAGCTAGCAAGGAAAACTACAGTAAGGCTAAGAGATCGTCCTGCTGATCATATTTGTGCAATTTCTAGGCTGAGTTGAATGATGGGAAGTGGAAGGCTTGATCATGAACACTGCACAATATCTGACATGAACAGTTGGTCGACTGTTGAGATGACAGATTGGGAAAACTGCGCAATTTTTTGAGGAAGATAGGAATGGGCACTTGGTGTCTATCCGACCTGTTTTTGCAATTTCCTCAGTCAGTTGGGCAGGTGAGGTGAGTGGCCTCAGTGGAATTTTTGAGGGGGAGTGAATCCTAGGGTGACTATTGGGGCCGACTATCTAGGTGACAAATATGAGAGTTGATTGGATTTCTTGTGGGCAGTGCAGCTTGAAAAGACTAGCTTGGTGCTTCTGCTCTATTCTGGTTAACAATCGATTGAGTCAATGGTGAGGTGATGGTTTGATTATCATAGGGGAGTCAAGTCGTCAAAACCTTCAACAAAGATGGTTAAGTGTGTGAACAATCAAAAGATGCATAGGTGATCATACGACACACTCTTCCATGACTTGACAATGAAATGACCAAACCATCCAAACACATATGTTCAACAAGATTGACCAATGGTGTAAGCAAGAAGAGTGACACTCATGATTGCTCATTCATTGATTGAGATGATGCTTGCACAACAGTGAATGTGACTCCGTGTGTGAGTGTGAAAAATGCTTTCATAGAGAATACAACAAGCACATACAAAGTGAAGACTTTAAGCATAACAAGAACATGGTCGCAAGCATGACTTAGACATTAGCGTGCAGAGACTTGAATGAAATTAACAAACAAGGCAGCTGTAAGGACTCACGTGAGCTCATGGAGTGAACCTGAGTGTGTGCAGTCATCAAGTGAACTCTTCAAGAGAGGCTCCGCAATTGGTGTAGGCTAAAATTTTGGAGGGTGGTTGTAGCCGGTACAATAGGTAAGTCGAGGGGTTGAACCCTGACAAGGCTCTTGGGCCGATTTATAAAATTTTTGGCCAAGCATGGGGTGCCATGTAGCACCTTCTCATTGGGCCATTTGGTGCCTCATAATTGGTCCACCTCACAACCAATGAACCAATCAATAAATGCCATCTGCTTCAATATGATTTTACCACTTGTTGAGCACGAGTTGGGTCATACAATCTAATTTTCCTGCCCAATCATCTACTAATGTTAGTGTACGGTCTGCCTAGTCAGCATCCCAGTCAACCTTGTTGCTCAATTTTTAGTTGTTTAGACAAAACTTCATAACATCATAAATTGAGCATACGATGTTGGTTTGAGGTGATTTAAGCATCTTTGGGTTTAGGATGACGAGCACTATGATCTTGCACTAGTTTCAAGAAATTTCAAGCACTTTCAATTTTGACCATTTTTTGATCCCTTGGATAATTCCTCCTCATTGGAAGTTTTGGAACACCTAAAGGTTTCTTTCAATTAGCAAGTAGGTTAGGGTAGAAATCTCTCACCCTTCCGATCTCAGTCCACTTGGCCTTACTTGGATTAGTTCCCTTGAGCTCCACACGAAGGTACTCCACATTGCCTTTGCATGAAGTCCTTATCCTCCTATCAAGAATAGTATCTTGTTGCAATTCTTCTAAGTATTCAAGAGAAAAATATTCTATTAATCGAATTCGAACATTCTATCCTTAATCCTATATTAATGGAGGCTCATACAATCTCAAGTTTTCCACTTTTACAACAACATAAACTTGCATGTATGGTGGTAAATCTAATTGAAAGGTGTTATTACCAATCTTTTCAAAGATTTTAAAGGGATGATATCTAATTGGTTTGAGATTTTTACCTTCTCCTTGGAGCCTTTCTTGTTGACATAAAGCCAAAATTGATATCCCACCTGAAAATTGTGGTCAACACAATGATTATCATGTCTTGCCTTGTACTTGGCTTGACTCTTTTCCAACTATTTTAATACCATTTGATGCACCAACTGAATATTTTCAATGAATTGCTTCTCCTTATCTATGTCATTGTGTCCATCCATCACAACATCTTTCCCAAAGATAAAATATAATGGAGATTTTAGTAAATATCCCAAACATGCTTCAAGTGGATATGTTTGAGTTGAAGAATGCTTGGCTTTGTTGTCGGCATGTTGGATATAATGTAAGTGTTCATCCAAAAGCTTGGGATGCTTGTTGTAGTATCCATGAAGGAGATGTACTACTGTTTTGTTCACCACTTATATCTGGCCATCAGTTTGTGTATGAAATGTTGTGCTCTTCTTCAACTTGGTGTCCATGAGTTCCCATACACTTGACCAAAATTTATCAAAAAAATAGAGAATCTCAATCAGAAATAATAGAGGTGGGTAACCGAAAATTCACCCATACATTTTGGAAGAACATTTATGTCACTTGTTTTGTTGTAACTTGTTTCTTACAAGGCATCAAAATACATATTTTATTGAAATGACCCATAACAACATAAATATAATCATGACCTTTCCTAGACATAGGTATTTCTCCCACAAAATCCATAGAAATAATTTCCCAAGGATGAGAAGGAATAGGAAGTGGAGTATACAAACCCAATTTTATAATGCTAGGATTTCTAATAACACACATAGAATATCCTCTTACATATCTTGACAAACTTTCATTCATACGAGGCCAATAACAATACCTCTATAATTGTGAAACTATTTTTCCTACACCAAAGTGACCATTAATAAGAGAAGTATGAGATTCCCTTATGATGTTGACTCTTTCACTTTATGTAACACATAACTTACCAAGATGATGCAACAATTTATCATTAGCATGATAATCCAATTCTTCAACATGATTGCCTTGACACAAAGTTGAATAAACATCTTTGAATATTCATCTTTATCATATTGTTCAACATAGCTCTCATGCATGAGAGAATTATGCTTAATAATGATAGATGCACTAACAATAGGTGTTGATAACATATCAACAACTTTGTTGTATATAACTTTCTTATAACTGATTACCAAATGGAATTGTTGTAGAAATCCCATCCACCTGAAATTTCTAGGTTCTTGTAGCTTGGTTTGCAATTTTAAATATTGCAAAGGTTGATGGTCAGTATGAATAATCATTTCCTTACCCATCAAATAATGTTTCCATTTCTTCATGCTTTGTACCAGAACATACAATGCTTTGTCATAATTTGGATAGTTAATCACTACATTGGTAAAGGTTTCAAAATGATAATAAATAGGCTTACCATGCTGCATCAAAACTACCCCCATGGCATAATTACTTGCATCGATTTGAATCTCAAATGGATGTTTAATGTCTAGAAGTGCAAGGACTGGTGTTGTACTGATTTTCTCTTTCAATGTATCGAAGGAATTTTGTTGCTTGCCTCCCCACTGAAAGACTTATTTCACACTTTTCAAAGCATGTAATGGAGTTGCAATAGATGAGAAACTAGCAATAAAATTTCTCCAATATTGGGTTGCTCCCAAAAAGATCCTGACCTCTATTACATTAATAGGTTTATGCCAATTCACAATGACTTCAAATTTTGAGGGATCTATCAGTGTCAGTATCTTCATGCATCCATAAGTAATCAAATTGTTGTTTTGCATGCATATTAGGTGTCTCATCTAATCAGATGCATTCCATTAGGTCATGTATCAACTGATGGTAGTGGTTTCATGTCAATTTCCCTCATGCCATTCACCTGCTGACCTGTTCATACATTTTTTTAGTCATTTACTGTCATCGTGTTTCATTTAATTTACAAAAATCAGTTTTAGGGTTTTAGTCTCACTAGGTCTAGGTTTTTTCATCATGGTCATCCGAAACTGAATAAAAAGTCACTAGGCACATGAGGAGGATAAATAAACTCATAATATTATAAATTCTACTTCTATTAGGCTCAATAAAATTGAAAACAAGGTTTTTTCCATTTCATATACAAATTTCATGTAATTTCAATGTTTCTATATGTAATATGTATTCAAAGTTGTTCCTGATGACCTGGTGACAAGATCCACTCCTGCCATGTAAGAAATGTAAAAGTCCACCTACAAAAAAGGCAAAAGTCAGAAATAAAGTGAAACAGGGCATTTGTGAAAAAGCTAGCACAACATTAGAAAAGTGGGTTTTGTTAATGAAAAATTAAAAGAAAGGGTATATAAAAGTCATCTATGTGTTTTAAGTCTTCATTATTGCAAGTGAATGAGATAAAGGCAAAAAATCGTGTTTTTGGAAGAAAGAGGCAAGCTGTTCCACTGCCTATTTTATAGTTCCTAGTTTAGATGTTATTGAAATAGCTCCTTGACTCATGGATTCGACCCTTGATGGCTAGAATAGGTGGTTTGATGCCTATATCATGTACCTTCTTAGTCATTTTTGAAGGTTTGACTCTTGTGGATGCATTGAGCACTGTTGTAAATCACTTTTGTTGTTTGGCAAGGAAATGAACCAGGGTTTTGTAGCATTTTGTGGGATTCTTGTGGTAATGTGTCTTGGCATTATTTCTCCCTTTGTTATTTAGTGTTTCTCTTATGTGTATATGTGCTAACATCTATTTCTTTCTTCATAACTAAATGAATCAAGAGAATTAGGTGGAATCCATTGATGTTCCGTGCTTTGCCTTGAGGATACATTTAGTTTTCAATGTTTTCTGCTATTTGAAGAGGACTCATGAATTTTGCATGCCCTCTCTAACTCCTCACCAGTCTTTAGACTCACCATCACATCCAATTCAAAGTGCTAAAACACTTGCCTACCTCACCCCATAGAAACCTCTGCAAATCTGAGTTGATTTCTCGAACCCAAAGTTGCCTTCCTCATTTGATCCAGCAACCAACCATTAAAATCAATCAAAATCCTCTGAGTAAACATACCTAGCCTAAAATTAGCATTCAATTCAGTCATCCCAAGCCCTAATTGTCAATATATTAATTGATATTAACAAGGAGAGAGCCCTCTCCCGACCTGATAGGGCTAGCTACCAGGTTAAGTGTACTTTGATGTTACCCTAGACCAACCTTCCTTCAGCCTGAGGTCGATCTAGGTTCTAATAGGATCAATATTCAAATCACCCCCTCCAACAATATAATCAAAATAAACTAAAGAGGTTTTCCCAAATTCACACTTAGACATCTTCAAATACAATTTCTCTTTCTTTACGACATATAAAACTTGCTTAACATGCTTGACATGCTCTTCACAAGTCTTACTAAAAATCAAAATATCATCTAAGTGGACTATGATAAAATCATCAAGTAATGGTCTCAATACGTCATTCATAACTCTCATGAATGTTGCAGGTGCATTACAAATCCCAAATGGCATAACTAACCATTCAAATAAACCTTGTTTTGTCTTGGAAGAAGTCTTCCAAATATCACCTTCAGTAATCCTAATCTGATGATAACCACTTTTCAAGTCCAACTTAGTGAAATAAACAACACCCTTCAATTGATCTAGAAAATCATCAATACAAGGAAGAGAATAGTGGTTCTTTATTGTGGTTATGTTTAAAGCTTTAAAGTCCACACACATGTGCCATGTACCATACTTATTTGGAACCAAGACAATAGGAGACCCACAAGGAGATGTACTTGGTCTAATGACTCTTTTGTCAAGAAGCTCTTGAATTGTTTTCTAGACCTCAGCATTATCCAAAACTGACATTTTTCTACATGCCAATATTTGGAATAGGCGCATCCTATTGTAATTGAATCTCATGTTACATTCCTCTTTTAGGAGGCAACCCTTCAAGTTCCTAAAACATCTTATCATATGTTTTAAGAACTTCAACCAAATCATGCTTGATTTTTACATCACATCCTTGGAAAGCTTTAGATTCAGCAATATCTTTGGCTTTGATCATCAACAATACAAAATTCTTACTAGAATTTACAAGCCTTTCCATTTGACCAACACTTACAAGAGACAAATTCATCTTCTTGCAATGTGCTCTAACAATCTACTCAATTCCATCTTTAAACAAATGATATTTGTTGTCATGGTGATAGTATATGGCTTTTCGGCCATACAAGTATTGACTCCCTAAAACAATTCCACATATTTCAAGTGGTACAACATAAAGCTCTACCTCATCAATAAAGTTTTTAGAGATGGCGAATTTAACTTTACACTTTCTTGTCACTTGAAATTTGGCATTGTAACATACCCAAACCAAAGGATAAGGTTTAGGATGAGGTATAGTTTCTACGTTTAGTTTCTTGACAATAGCTTCAGAAATAAGGCTAACTTGCTCTCCACTATAAAACAAGGTATCAAGTTTGGTATGTTTTATAATGACCCTCATATGGAAAAGCTCAATTATTTCTTTGTCATTTTGAGGCTCAATAGGCTTACTAGAAGAACTAGTACTTGCAATAGAATATTTATCTTTCATTTCCTTGGTTGTGATTTTAGTCTCATTACCTGAATTAGATCCTAGATCTTGTTAAGTTTTTGCAACAATCTTTTGTTTCCCCTAGTTGTTAAACTTCTTTGGTATCATTTCTGGATGTAATTTGCAACAATGGCCTTCATCATGGCCTTCTTTTGAACAATATTTGCATGTGAGTTTTTCTCCCCCTTTCTTGATTGTAGAATTCTTTTTTCCCTTTCCTTTAAACTTCCCCTTTCCTTTTTCTCCAGATTTGGATGGATTCTTGCTAGTCCCTTGAGGAACATTCTTCCCTCTTGCTTCTAAATGAGTTTCCTGAAAACATACTTCATCTAGGTTGGTGGGATTAAACATAAGAATTGTATGTCTGAAATAACTATGTAATCCACCATTGTATTTAAGGAGATTTTTTTTGTTAAGAAAAATCTACACCCAAGATTAAAGATCTTCTTTTAAATTATGGTGTGTAACTTTGAACACTCTAACATTTAGCTTGTCTATAATTTTTCCAATCCATAGTTTCCTTTTTCATGTAATCTAATGGATAAAATTTCCTTCTTAATGCGGCTACAAAACCATTCCATGAAGGGATAATTTTATCACTTTTATTCAAGTCTTCTTGAGTCCTTGCCTCTCACCAGATGAGAGTTTCACTTTCCAAACGAAGAGAAGCAAGTTGGATCTTAGTCACATCATCCTTAATCCTTTGAATCCTACAATAGAATTCAATATGACGAACCCAATTATCCAACTTTTCAGCATTTACTTCTCCATTGTACATAGGTAACTCAAATTTGACATCGAGATTTAACGAAGGAGACTTAGCATGTCCTTTTGGATACCTTAGAGGAGTATGTGAAGGAGATGAAGTAGATGAGGATGAAGAATATGAAGGTGAAGGAGGAGGTGGAGGTGGAGGCTTTCTCCCATCACGACCATTCCCTTTTGGTTGATTTTAACTCTCTCCATGAAACCTTGTAGTCCTCTCTTCATATAAAACTTTCATCATATCATAAATGTCATAGGAATCCTTTCTGAAAGCTCTCTCATCCTCAGACATCATTTCATTTCCTTCTTCATGTGCCATGACTGGTGGAGTTTCATGAGTTTGTGAACTCCTTGAATCAATTTGAGGATTTGGTTCTTCAAGTAGTCCTCATATTTTCAACTTTAATGTTAAAAGCATCAAAAAACACTTTCAAAGAGATTCAAACCTTCAAAACAACCATGCTTTGATACCAAACTGATTTGTAATTAAAAACATGAAGGTCTATTAAAAAATTGCAAGAAAGTTTATGTCTTGTGGGAAATGGATCAAGTTGCAAAAGCACATAAAATTTGGTCTTTTTAAAACTTATTTTGCATAAATAAAAAAGAGAAATATGAATCATACACAGTAACGCAAATGAAAAAATTGATAACAAAGTTCACCCCTCTTGGGCTACGTCTCCAGGTCCAACTTCCAATGTTGGGCCTCTTCAAATATATTCTCAAATCTGAATTACATTAGTTTCCAATGCTCAAAATGAAAAAGTAGTGCTATCAATGGATTTAGAATGCTCGAAAACCCCTATCTAGGATTTTCTTGAGCTCAAAGAGGTTAAAAAATAAGCAAGATATGTCTCCTTAATAAAATTTTGTTACATGTTCTAAAAAACTATAATATTATCTAATCATTCTGCATTTTCTACCCTTCTGCCAACTGTTGAGTGACAATTTTTCTTGGGGGGAATAGAATTCCCATTGCAATTGGGGCAATTTGTCACCTCCTTAACCGTGTCGATATCCCTTAAGCATTGATCAAGTGTAGAGAATCCTACAGATTCACAAGCTCGTGCAATTTACTAAAGCACGGGACAAGAATATACTTATGCTATCAACCAACGAAAGCCAATAGATCAAGAAAATAATATGAACAAGAAGAATATAAATCAATGGCACATAATACAATATGTATGTGGGGAAGTATTTGGGGAAAGCCATTGCTCAAAACCCCGCTATCTGTATTGCATATATCAGAAATATGAGTGAAGATAAAAAGTTTTTTCTCACTAGAACAATTCCACACAAGTATGCTCAATTCTCTCAGCTCACAAGCTAGCTCTTGGCCAACACTTAGCCAATTATGTAGCTCTCCAAGCCCCTAATATCTTATGTAATTCCTAAGATGAATAGCCCATATTTAAAGGGAATTCATGATTCCAAAACTATGCAATCTAAACATAGGATCAAGTTCTGATGCATGCATGATATTTACACTCTAGAAAATAATACAACTCATAGTACATTGTCCCTGCACTCTAGTCTCAACTGGGTCTTTCTCAGAATCGACATGCATGATTTTCTGATGAGGGAATCTTCAGTTAACTAGAGTGACACTTTTGGATGCACTAGTGCACCAACTGACTGTTAACTCTCTATTAGTTCCACAAATAGTTTGGAACTAATTTAACTGAACTTAACTCAGTAAACTGAGTGATCTAATTTCCAGCTCAATTTAAACCCATACTGGACCCCTAAAACTTAGGGAGAACATATACATGACTTTAGAAAGACTTCCAACTTGAAATTTTGAAGCTAATTAAGTTAATTAAACTTAATTAACTATTTACAAGTTGCTATGCAAATAGAATTCAATTTTAATTCTCAGTTTAATTCAAGGAAAAATTAAACTGAAATTTCTTATTTCCATTTCTCAACTCTCCCTCTCAACAAGAAAGAGATTACCAGCTACCCTGATCCTATCTCCTTGAAACTTGAATTTACATCTTGAAAATACCTTTTGTCAAAATGTCAGCATCTTTCTCCTCCATGGGAATATACTCTAACAACATAATCCACCTCAATACACAATATATGAGATGATGATATCGGATATCAATATGCTTGGACCGATCATGAAAAACTAGATTTTCAGATATTTTGATACAACTATGATTATCACAGTAAATCACAGTTGGATCCATCTTCTGACCATACAAACCAACCAAGATCTTTCTCATCTAGATGGCCTCACATGTTTCTTGACTCACAACCATGTACTCTACCTTTGTCGAACTGAGTGTAACTGATCTCTATTTCCTGTTGTACCAAGAAACTTTTGCTGACCCAATATTGAAGATCCCTCCTGATGTTCTCTTCCAGTCAGATGGACTCCCTACCCAATCTACATCGATGAAGCCTTGAAGCTTCACTCCCTCTATCCATCTGCACTATAATCCATACTGAGAAGTTCTCTTGAATCGTATCTCAACACATGCATTCCCGCCTTCCAATATAACTTGGTAGGCCTAACCATCGCTTGACTAAGCTAGTTAACTACATAGCACATAGTTGGTCATGTGTTCACCAAGTAAATGAGTGATCCCACAAGATGCCTATAAACAGTAGCTTCCACTACTTCCCCTAAAGTAGCATCCTCCTTCCTCCAGTTACTTGCAAGAGGAGTCTCCATTGGTTTGTTGCTCTCCATGTGGAATCTCTTGAGTATCCCATTGGCATACTTTTCCTGGGACACAAATAAATCCCCATCTCCTTTCCATACCTCCATGCCAAGAAAAAAATGCATGAGCCCCATGTCCTTCATATCAAACTCACTTGAAAGGTCCTCCTTGCAAGATTTGATCAGTTTATCATCACCATGCAATATGAGATCATAAACATAAAGTACAATGATCAACAATTTACCTTCCACCGCTATGTGGTACAAGTTATCATCTGCTTCACTCTTCATGAAGCTCGACCCAGTGAAGCAGCTATCTATCCTAGTGTCCCAAGAATGAGTTTCTTTATTCATCCTATGCAACACTCGCTTGAGCTGACACACATGTGACTTACTGTCAAAGGTCTCAAAACATACAGGCTTCTTTATGTACACTACTTCCTCAATCATGCCATTAAGGAAGGTTGTCTTTACATCCAGCTGATGTATCTTCCAACCCATCTGTGTTGATACTACAAATATAGATATGATCGATGTGTACCTTGAAACAGGAGCAAAGGCCTCATCATAGTCAATCCCCTCAAACTGTGAAAAGCCACAAGCCACAAATTTGGCCTTATGCTTCTCCACACTACCATTTGTAGCTTGCTTTACCTTGTAAAGCGACTGGGAGCTCACCACTGACTTGTCCTCTAGTCTCGGGACCACATCCTAAACATTGTTACAAACTATGGATTCATACTCCTTGTTAGCCTCCTGCTGCAGCAGGTTACTCATCTTTCATGATTGACATTTTTACATGCCAAATATGTCATTCTTTGCATGCTACAATGTTCCATATTTACTAAAGAAGCCAAAGAAGGATGCCAGGGAATGTGCCAGTTCTAGTGCCACTGTTGTGTTCCAATTTTGATGTACTAGTCCATTTTTGAAAAAATTTTGGTTAAAGGGAGATCCAAACATTTTAATCTTGGTCTCCCCAGGTTTCAATTTCCTGTTTTAGAATATAGAGAATTAACATCTGTCCAAACAGCTTAATCTTGGCAGATTCCTAGATAGGTAGAGAAGCAAGGGTGCTCAACAGCTTAATTTGAGCCCCTGGATGAAACAAGTGTAGATGTAGATAGGAGGACAGAAAAAGAAAAAGTTGAAAAGTTGGGTCTGCGAGTCTAAGTGCACCAAAAACAAAAGAAGAAAAAATGCTAGGTAACTAGGCTGGGTAGGTAGTTTTGAGGTTGCAAAATGTTGATTTGTGATCAATTTCATGTTTTCAAGTGTCATATTTGTTCAGATCACAATTATCAGGAAGTGGCCATTTGAAGGACTCAAGCGAGGCATGTCTAACTCCCCCTTCTTCCTCATTCCCCAAATCATTCACTAACTTCCCTAAAGAGGTCAAGATATGCTTGATATCTCTCAGTTTCATCATTTTCATATCAATTGCCTTGGTAAAGATCTGCTTTGCCCAAGGAATATTCATACTCCCGTTATAAATCATTTTTCCCCTTAATAGCCTAAGATTCACATACTTAGCGCTTTCTTATCACCTGTCATATTAACTATTAACTTTTACTATATAGCTCCCTATATATTTCCCCTTCCCCTACTAAAAACTATGTTAATAACTCCCCTATATACTTATCCCCTCCCCCTGGTTGAAAAATAACCATAAGCATCCCTTGGGAATTACTAAGTTTGCCTGAAACTTAGCAAGAACCCTCATGTTGTTGATAAAAACCCCTGCCAAATGCATTGAGACTCACTCCTATGCATAAAAACCCTCTCTTCGCCCTTATCCTAAAGTCATGCATGAAAATATTTTGTCTCGCGCACATTCAACCCCAAAAAAACCCACTTTTCCTAAAGTTTTCTACCCCCTGCTGAATTAAAGATTAAAATTAATTGGCGTGCGGGCCCCCTTCTTATCCATCTGCCACCTCGTCTTATCTGCTAGCCGTCCGATCGCCAGAGCCCGAGATCTACGGTCGGCAGGTCTTTTTGTGCCCCGACATGCCGAAGGTTAGCGCCCGGGAGATCGGCGGTTTTGCCGTCGTACTCCCGCCACGAGTCGCCCTCCCAGCTATGGTGGAGCCCCCCTGTCAATACTGCCCAGGTGCAAAAGCGATGCGCCACAAACCGGAAATCGCCCTCCCCTTGCGTGACATAAGCACCACGTCACCCGCCAAGTTGCCGCCATATCACCCCTTCCTGCCTGTGTCGGCCTACCACCGTATTGCCACATCATCACCCAGCCGTACTGCCATGTCATCATGCTGACATCATCACCGTACAAGAGGGTCCCACTACTGACGTCAGCAGCTGAAAAAACGCGCAAGTGAAAAATTGAGGCTTCGGAGGCCCAGAATGAAATTCTGAGGTAGTTTTAGATGTGCAATTAGCGCTTAGCGCTAATCGCTCATTGCTACAGGAAATGGGCCAAATTGGGGAATCTTTGGGGAATCTTTTGATTCCTCAGCCGTTTTTGCACCGAAAATGGCAGAAAAGGGCCGATTTTTAGTTTTTAGTGTATCAGAAGAAAGAGAGAGGCCCGATTCAGGCATTAAAGAGTATCAGAGCGAATGTGAAGCCAAAATTTATGTCAAAGAGTATCAGGATGTGGAAAAGTGTATCAATGGGGATTTTCTCAGCGCTCGAAGGAGATAGAGCATTAAAGAACCCTCCAGCAAAGTCAACAAAACAATAAATGCCATTAAAGAGCTCTCAAATCACACTTATTACACATCTAACTCACATAAGATCAGTGGACCAAAGCTCAAAGCACAGTTATTGCAAAGGCACTGCACCAAGTCACAGAGGACACTACATTAACTTTTTTTGATCCAGTTGCTTCTGGCATAGCTCAATAGATATTTTATTTTCATTTAATTTCAGAACAAGTTTAGGTTTAAAATCTTCTCCCACAGACCTGTTTAGGTCAGCTGTAATAAATACTTTTGGATATTTTTCCTATAAAGACCACCCTGAACAATGTAATGAGGGTTGGTTTTTGTTGGTTGGATGTTTTGTTTAAGCAGAGACTCGCACTATATATCTGATAATTTCTATAATCAAAGATTGCTTACGAGCTTGGAGAATGAATTGTGTACTGTGTTTAATGGTTAAAGAGTGACTGTGGAATTCTTGTGCTGGTACATGACCCAATAAGTGTTTCTTACCTCTGTTTTTCCATTCATACATCATTATCTAAACAACAGAAAGAAAGATTAGCTTAGAACTTGTTTAATTGCACTCTATGCTTAATTTCTGCTGTTTCTTTAAGTTTTTCATATGTTTTAGGCATAAATATGAATTCCACCTGGCTCATATTTTCCCTAATTCACCATGTATGACAGTTATCCAGGGATTCTTAACTGCCCCTAGATAGAGCTCATTTTCCTTCCCTCTGTTAAGATAATTGAAAGATTCTTAATTACCTCTCATTCCTTACATTTCACCCCATCTCTTTAGCTTGAAGGTTGTTTCATGTGCAGCTACCCTGCTCCTCGCTCCTCTTGTGATCAAGAAAGCATACCTGCGGTCCTACTCCTTGACTCCATGCACAATGGTTTGAAACTTATCACTCTATGCATGCCTCTCTGTTTGAAAGCATCTTCCTTCCATTCAAACACCATCCAAACATAAACAAAACCCATTGAACCTAATAACTAGCCTAAAATCATCATCAACAAAGCTAAATCATCAAGAGAGAGCCCTCTCAGATTGCAGGTGGGCTAGAACCTGCAATCCAAAGATTGGTTTGTGGTTACCTCAGCCGTATCCCTTCAGGAGCTTAGGGACAACCTGAGTGATAACATAATGGCGACTCCACTGGGGAATTCCTCAGATAATCTCACAAAACCAGTCTGAAGCTCCGCAGAGGAAGAAACTAACCTTTAAAAGTTTCTGTTTAACCTGTATTGTTAGAAAAAATCCCAAAAAAAAAACAAGCTAGAAGCTAGCTCCCAAGAAGCATTCACGTTACACAAGATCAAATCCAGATCCAAATCCCCTAGCTGTTTTGAAAACCCCAATATAATTCCTAAGATCCTTAGAAAACCATAGCAACAAGAAGGTTTGACTGCTTCCAGTCCTGAAACAGTTTAGCGTAGCTATTTTGCAACCCCTATTAAAGTTCTGTTTCGCTCAAACCCTACTTCCCCTTGTTCATCATCCACTTCTACAAACCCTGTTTCCACACCTTCATCTACTGCGCATACCACCACTACTACTCCAATTATCCCAGTTGCTCCAGTTGTTCCACTTATCCCTATTGTTCCACTTATCCCTGTTAATATGGCTAATAGATATGCACCCTTACAGTTGCCTGCAAATCCCGGGGCTATGCCTCAGGATTACCAAACTAAAATTACCTATTTTGATGGCACAAATTCCTGCACAACCCTTCAGCATACAAAGAAAATGCAGGATTACTTTGATAGTTATGAGATTGATGATGATAGCGTGAGAATGAAGATTTTTGTCCAAAGTTTGACCGGTGATGTCAGGACTTGGTTTAGAGCACTCCCAGCCAATTCCATAGCAGACCCTGAAGCCTTATATCAGTCGTTTATCAATAGATGGGAAAAGAAGAAAGACCCCTTGCACATATTATCTGAGTATGACACTATCAAAAGAGGCCCTCAGGAGACTGTTTTGACTATTGTGCAAGGTTCAATAATGTCTACAATGCAATACCACAGAACTTAAGACCTCCACCTGATCTTGCTTTGTACAAATTACTTGATGGTTTTGATGCTGAAATGGCTTATCAGCTAAGGGAAAGAGACCCTCAAAGCCTTACAGAGATGAAAAATGTTGTTGTTAGTGTGGAGGCAAACCTAATTGCCAAAAGAAACAGAGCCAGAACCAAGAGAAGAACTACCTTTAAGGAAGAACCCTCAGCCATAGACCAGAAGTTAGACGCTATTATCAGTGGCATGTATAGGCTCGGAGACAGAGTAGAGAGTGTTGAGAGGAAATCATCATGGAAGGACAACATCCCAACACCATAAGGAATCCAAACTTCAGGAAAAATCAAACCACAAATGCTGGAAGGGCTAGTCCCGACAATGATATTAGGCCCCCTTTCCAAGAAAACTACGCAGAAGCATCCACATCCAGTGAGCTCAAAGAAGAGACTCACATGAACTTGATATATTTGAAAAATGAGCAGCAAATCTTTCTCACTCAAGAAGACCAAGACTACCATGATGTAAAACAATTTCAGACCAAGACGGGAGAGTCTTTTGATTTTAAACAAGGTTATGATTCTGCTGTGTATGAGGTCCACAAACAATATAAGCTGAGAACAAGAACCATTGAAGTCCCCGCACCAAACAAAGCCAAGGACAGCAAACAGCCCAAGAAGATTAAAGGCAAGGTTGTCATAACAGAACCAGCTGATATTGTTGTCCCAAACCCACATCAAGTGACTGTAGAGGACATATTAGACATACAGCCTCCTGTTGATCAGTCTCTACCTCCTTCTTCCTCAAAAGAAAATTTGAACGGCACTCCAAAAAACCTTCCCAAGACAGAAATACCACAAACTGTCATTCACCATAGCATAGACAATCCAAAGGAAAACACAGAGACTATTCTTGAAAAGGAGAAATCTGCTACTATTAACGCAAAGATTCCATTAGAAAAACCATTCAATTTAGAAGCAGAGATTGGAAAACTTAAAATATCCATCCCCCTCTCATAACTTGCCAAACATGATGTGTATAGGCAACAAATTCAAAGGTCACTTCAACTACCAAAGGTCAAGGATGATGTAAATGTTTTAGATGATACCCTTGAGCTGTCGTTTGGTCCAAAAGTTAATGGAAAAACAACATATGGATCTGTTCCACCTTTTTATGTCAGTCTGCACATATATGACAAAATCTTGCACAATGCCATGTTTGACTCAGGTGCCTCACACAATCTTATGCCCAAAGCTATAATGGAAAAGCTAAACCTTGATGTCACAATACCCTACAAAGATCTATACTCCTTTGACTCAAGTCAGGTCAAGTGTTTCGGCTTAATCAAAGACCTTTGTGTGTCTTTAGTTCAGTTTCCCAACAACACAATCCTAATGGACGTAGTAGTTGCTGACATTCCAACAAAATATGGCATGCTCCTATCAAGATCATGGGGAGAAAAACTCCAAGGATCCCTCCAACTCGACCTCTCTTATGCCACTATTTCTGTCTTTGGGCAACCAAAGAGGTTGTATAGGGAAACACTGATGAAGTATGTGGTGAGCAGTGAGGAGAAGCCCCAAAATTTTCCAATTTTTTCAATCCATTCTGATATGGATTCATTTATCCTTTTTAATGATGACACCAATCCTCCAACTAATGAGAAGCCTCTAGATTTAGAGCTAAAAACATGCATCAACGAGGAATCGGTTGCCCATACCCCTGAAATTGTTACAACAATCAAAGCAACCAGCAAACGAGAAGAATCTCCCCAAACAGAGATTTTAAATCTGCCCAATCCTAAAATGGCCGAAACTCATAATACAAACCACAAGCAAGAAATTACATGGTATTTAGAGTTTGATGGTTCTGTCAACAAGTTAGGACCAGGGGCAGGTGTATGTATTCACAATACACATGACAATCATGTAGAAGTCCATGCCTACAGACTAAATTTCAGATGTACCAACAACATGGCAGAGTATGAAGCTCTCCTCTTAGGCCTAAAATTGCTCAAAGTCCTAGGAGCTACAAAAGTGTCCATTCTAGGTGACTCTGATTTAATCATACAACAAATGAAAGGAAACTTTGTTACCAATGACAATAGAATGAGGGCGTATAGGACTGCTGCAACAGATATACTTAATACCTTCGCTAAATCCGAGCTCGCCAAGATTTCTAGGAACCATAACATACATGCACACAGCCTAGCCACTTTTGCTAGTACATTCAAGCTTCCCTTTGGACTAAATCACCATTTTACTGCTGAGATAAAACATAGGCCTGCTGTTCCTAACAATGTTAGAGATTGGCAAGTATTTGAAAACGATTCCCACATTAACAATTTTCTCACTCTTGAGGGCGAGTTTTCAAATTTAAACATTCACATGGAGGCCATGAACAATTCCCAACAACAAACAAATGAAAATCAGCAGGCTGTAACAGCTGCAACAGCAAAACAAATCCTGAACCCAACTGTTTTTGACAATGCAAACATAGAACAGCGGAAACAAATGCATTTGGAGGAAACACCCAAAGCAGAGGCTAAGTTCATTGATCTAAAGAAAAAAAAAAATTCCTGCTGACCTTACTCCATTAGAAGATATGTTTGATGACAATGATGTGCCCAAAAAGCCAAAAATGGAGCCTTTAGATGCTGCTATAGAAGAACACAACATAGGGACAACAGAAAAGCCCAAAATGATTAAATTGTCCAAAAATCTGCCCCTGATCAAAAGCCAAAGTATGTGGATTTGTTCAAAGAGTTCCAAGATGTATTTGCTCGGAGTTATGAGGACTTGAAGTCCTATGACACCTCAGTGATTCAACATACCATTCCCTTAAAACCAAATAAAAAACCATTCAAGTAGAAACTTAGAAGAATAAACCCTATGCTTCTTCCCCTCATTGAGAAGGAAGTGAAGAGAATGTTTGAAGTAGGTATTATGGCACCCATCAGATTTTCTAAATGGGTATCCAATCTGGTTCCCACAAGGAAAAAATCAGGTGAGATCAGACAGTGTGTAGACCTAAGAAACTTAAACCATGTCTCTTTAAAAGACCACAACCCTTTGCCTAAAATGGACCACATCCTACAAAGAGTAGTGGGTTCCTCTAGAATTTCTTTACTAGATGGATTCTCAAGTTTCAATCAGATACTTGTTCACCCAGATGACCAAGACAAGACAACCTTTACCACACCCTGGGGAACATTTAAGTATGTTAAAATGCCTTTCGGGCTAAAGAACGCTGGTGCCACCTTTCAAA
>APFE030563089.1:231967-248063 GCA_000404065.3 Pinus taeda
ATTTACTATCACAACTATAACAAAGCCCTTTTGCTCTTTTTTCTTCCAATTGTTGTGCTGTCAACCTTATAGGTTGTGGAAGACTAGGGACAACACTTCCATCTTTATAGTTGTGAGTGGTATGCTTCTTGGTTGCCATAATTTTGCTTTCCATTTTTCTTGCTAACCTGAATGCCTTCTCTAATGAATCAGGTTCCCAAAGGCGAACATCATGTTGGATATTATCCTTTAAAGTCCCTATGAACACATCAATCCTATGCTCCTCTGAATATTTTTAACCCTTGTGTTCAACTTTTGGAACTCCTCAATGTGCTCCATTATTGAACCCTTTTGTTTGAGACTTATCAATTGGCTAAAATAAGTGTTGCTTTTTGTATCCTCATAACGTGTTGTCAATTCTTCCGTAAAAATTGCTCAAGTGATAATTTGTTTATGAGAGCAAAGCCATTGATACCATACAAACTGATTTGGTTCCAAATATAAAGTTGCAATACATACTTGTGTGTTTTGCACATTATTGAAATCGAAAAATTGCTCCATCTGTAATATCCATGTTGCGGGATCCTTGTCATCAAACTTCCTCATATCGATTTTTGGAATATGGTGGGTCTTCGATCCAACATTAGAGTCTATGGAATCATGATTAAAATTTCTTTTGTTCTCATCATGAGTTTCCTTTACTACCCTTTCACCATTAGTGACCCTTTCTTGTAGCAACTTATTCATATTTATCTTCTATTCTTCCATGTTTGTCTTCAAATATATCTTCAAATCATCCATCTTAGCTTCCACATCATTCATATTAACTTCTACACATTTCTTTAAACAATCCATCTTAGCTTCTACGCCTTTATTTAAACCATCCATCTTAGATTCTGTTCCTTTTTGTGCAAGTGATACTTGTTGCACTTAGTCTCGTAATTTTGATATATCATTTTTCATTTCTTCCTCTTCTTCATGAGTCATACGAGAGCTTTCAGGTCACCTACTAGGTGTTCCCATTTTATTTCCTCAGGGCATCAATTACCGATAATAATGTTTTACTATGCCCTTTGAATTCCTTCAAAATAATTTTTCAAACCAAGCTTAAGCAAACATTTAAAAAAAATATACACACCTTTTTTCACTTTGTAGGAGCTCGATATTGCCTCTGATGTATCTTTGTAATTTTGGATCATCCAGTTCTGAACTTGTGACCTGTGGTAGCCCTCTATGTCCTCTTTCTAATGCCACCAGTCTGACCCCAATTGGATTCTCCAATGAAGAGCTATGCCAAATCTCCCACAGTGACCTGATTATAGAATAATTCAGTAGAGCAAACTTGTACGACATTCCACGTGTCCCTGTTTTGACCTTTGGCTCTGAAAAATATATACAAGAAACTTCAGTCCGTCCTCTTTCTATACGTTCTTACTAAATTTCAATCTGATTCTTAGAGAGAAAGTTATGACGATTTTCCCCATGTCACCTGTTTTGGATGTAATTCAGGATTCTGAAAAAGGACCAACTTCCTCAGATCATATCTCCAAAAATAGAGCACGAAAATCTCTGAAATTTGGACCTAAGATTCAGCGTGATGTCTTCTCAAATGGGTGTTTTTTGTAGCTTCTGAAACATCGCAAAAAACAAGTTATAGCGAAAATGCCATGATGACCTGTTTGGAGCAGCGAAACCCTAGAATCCAAAGCTCTGATACCAAATGTTATGAAACCAGCTCAAGAAAAGACAGAATAGATAGATCAACTCCTTAGAATTCAGCCTCTTCGAGGGGTAAACCTCCTTTACATTACATAAATGAACAATTCTTGGATGATTCAAATGAAAAAACCTCCTTTCTATATATAGGAGTCTAAGGAGTCATAATATAACCCAACCGACCTAACAATAATAATATAAAGCCACAAAAATAACAATAGAGGGATTCTATGGGGCACGGTAATAACAATATGGGGACAATAGGGGCACAACAATATTAATAAGGGGTACAACTAGAGTAGTAATGGGGTAATCACTAGTATTATAAGGACCCAACATAATCCTTGGAAACCATGATTCCAACACTTCCAAGTTCATCATGACATTGAGTGAACTTGGTAACAAGTATTTTGGAATAGTCTCACCTTTCTCCATCTTGATTTTTTGAAGTTTTTCCTTCAGTGCCAATTTCCTTTGGTCACTTTTGTTCTAATACAAGTTCGTCAATGCTTTTCACATAGCATCTGTAGTTTCCTTGTCATGGAGACTCGAGACAATGTGGTCTTGAACTCCCTCAAGGATTATTTGCCTCGCCTTCACCACACACTTCTTCCATTCGACGAAATTATGTGCATCTGATGTTGTTGGATTAGGAATTTCTTAATAAACAAATTCCTTCAAGCCATTATCCTCTAGCACAGACTCCATTCTGTCCCTCCAAGCTATAAAATTTGTGTTGTCTTCTAAGGCATAATCAAGCCACAACCCATAGAACGTCATCTGTTGATCCTGAAGTATGTATTGCAAATTAAAATTTCACCCATAACCCAAAACTTAAAACTTCAAAATATCCTCTAGTATATTGTTCTCATCTCTGATACCATGTATAAAATCCTATTGATTCACATGCTCGTGGAATTTACTAAAGCACAGGACAAGAATCTACTTCTCCTATCAACCAACGGAAGCCAATATATTGATGAAAACAATATGAAAAAGAAGAAGATAAATCAATGGAACATAACACAAGATGTATTTGGGGAAATCCATTGCTCAAAACTCCATTATCTGTATTGCATATATTAGAAATGTGAGTGAAGATACAAAACTTGTTCTCACTAGAACAATTATGCACAAGTATGCTCAACTCTCTCAACTCACAAGCTAGCTCTTGGCCAACATTTAGCCAATCCTATAGCTCTCCAAGCCCCTAATCTCTTATGTAATTCCTAGGATGAATATCCCTATTTAAAGGGAATTAGTGCTTCCAAAACTGTGCAATCCAAACATAGGATCAATCTCTGATGCATGCATGATATTTACACTCTAGTAAATAATACAACTGATAGTACATTGTCCCTACACTGTAGTCTCAACTGGGTCTTTCTTAGAATCGACATGAATGAGTTTCTGATGAGGGAATATTCAGTTAACTAGAGTGACACTTGTGGATGCACCACTACACCAACTAATTGTTAACTCTCTATTAGTTCCACAAATAGTTTGGAACTAATTTAACTAAACTTAACTCAGTAATATGAGTGATCTAAAACTTAGGGAAAACGTATACATGACTTTAGAAAGACTTCCAACTCAAAATTCCTAATCTAATGAAGTTAATTAAACTTAATTAACTATTTACAAGTTGCTATGAGAATAGAATTCGATATTAATTATCAGTTTATTTCAAGGACAAATTAAAATTGAATTTCTTGTTGCCATTTCTCAACATCGAGGTCATATGGGAGCCATGTGGTGTGCACAATGTGTTGTGGAAAGTCGAGGAGTCGATCCTGCTAAGGCCCTTGCACTTATTTACGAACAATTTGGCCAACCACGGGGAGTTACATGGCACCCTCTCATTGTGACACATGGTGCCTCATAATTGGTCCACAACACAACCAAAAAACCAATGAAAAACTTCCAATTGCCTCAATATGACTCTGCAACTTGTCAAGCCTGATTTGAGTCATATAACCTACTGTGCCTGCCCAACAAGCTACTAATGTCAGTGTACAGCCTGCCTAGTTAGTAGCCCAATCAACCCTACAACTCAATTTTTAGTTTTCTGGCCAAAGCTTCAAAACATCATAATTTGAGAATACGATATCAATTTGAGGCGATTTAAGTGGTGTTGGATTCAAGATTATGGCCACTATGATTTGGCACTGGTTTCAATAGATTTAGATCACTTTAATTTTTGAGCATTTTCTGATCCCCTCGATCAAACAAACTCTTGCGAAATTTCTACCCATCGAGCATACTTACATCATATGACGAGTAATAAAATATCTCATGGGATTAATGTTTGCTATTATGGTGGTGGTCTGCAAGATGATATAATCTCGAAGCTTTTGTACTTAATGTGCAAGGGCTATGGTTGTTATTTTTGTTGGCTCATACTTTAATGCATGTCCATAGAGGTTCTTGCTTACATAATAGATAACATTCTCTCTATTATCTATTCCTTCTTGGACTAATAGCCCCGCAATGAATACTTCTGATGTTGATAAGTAGAGTTTATAGTATCTGGTATGCTCAAGAAGGCTAATCAGTGGTGCCTATGATAATGTATCTTTCAAGGCCTCATATGATTTTTGGGCTTTCTCATCCCAGTGGAAGGGAATGTCTTGGCAAAGAAGACATAAGAAAACATGCGGACAAGTGGAGTAATCAGGGACAAAGCGACATAACAAATTGGCCTTACCTTGTAGGTTGTGTAACTACTTCAAAGTTTTTGCAGGTGGGATTTCTCGGATAGATTGGACCTTTAGAGGGTCAACTCTAATGCCTTGTTGTGGAAGAAATGAATCCTAGTAGTCTTCGTGTGTTGACGCAAAAGACACACTTGAAAGGGTTCAAGCATAGGTTGTATTGCAGACATCTCTGAAATAATAGGTGAAGATCTTCCAAATGGTCAGAGTTCTTTCTAGTTCGCATTGTAAGGTTGTCTAGATAGGCTAGTATGAGATGAGCCAAGTCATGGAAGATATAGTTCATGGCCCACTGAAAGGTGGAACCAACATTTTTAAGGCTGAAGGGCATTACTTGATAGGTGGATGTGCTCCATGGGGTGGTAAAAGTTGTTTTGTACTGATCAGTATGTCGTATCTGAATCTGCTAATACCCTGAGAATCCATCCATGAAGGATAAGGCCTTGTGACCAATACATGCATCGACTACTTGATCAAAAAAGGGTGTAAGATAATTTTATTTGGGACATGCCTTATTTAGATCTATGAAATCAATACAAACTCAAATGGTGCCTTGTTTTTTCATGATGGGTACATGGTTAGAAACCAAAGAGCTATAAGTGATAGGGTAAATGAAACTAGCTTTGTGAATCTAGTCGATTTCTTGTTTAATCACTTCTACTTTAGAGGGATGGAGTTGACGTTGTTTTTGCTTAACACGGTAGCCATTAGGCCATGTGTCGATGTGGTGCTCCATCATTGTAGGACTAATTCTTGGCATTTCTAAGTAATACCATGCTAAATTGTCCTTATATGCTTGAAAAGGTCTTTCTATGAGGCCACCTCCTTGGGAGCATGCTTCCCCTAGCGTGACTTATTCGACTATGCTGGGCTTAGTGGAGATATCTAAATTAACTGTAGGTGATATATTAGACATATTCCCTTCCTAAAATGCATATGATGTAGGGATGGAATTTTTGAACCAATATACCTATCCTGGTGGTAGGAATTCCTTTGTTTCTATTGTACATATATTGTGGCTTGGTGCATCAATAGGAAAGAATGCTTTATCTAGTAAAAATAAAGAATAATGATGCATGGCATCCCAAATACATTCTGGTTCTATCATGTCCTATAAAATATCTTCACCTGAGTGAGAAGGATTATCTAGTGGTGATATAAGTTGTGCAAGGTCATGACAATGGGATTGGGAAAACAATGGTTGGAAAGAAAGATAATGATTCGGTAGTTTCTACCATAGAACCAAGTGATGTTGACAATGTGTAGATTGGATGAGTCTGCACAGTCGCTTGTGATACCATGTTTGTAGTGGGTGTAGCAGTCGCGACACCAAGAAATGTTGAGAAGATAGCACAAATTATGGTTCCTACAGTCGAGGAAATGAATCGTATGTGATGTTGTGTGTCGTCAGTACCAAGTGGTGGGTGAATCTCCATAATGGCAACTTGATAATCAGTGGGGGAAAGTTCCTGAGACAGTTTTGTTGTCCTAGGAGCTAAGGCATCATCCTCTATGACAGGATAATTTTCATGGATTTGGTGAACTAGGTTGGGTTTTATTCTTAGCTATCCCAATGTTTGTAACATAGGACATGTCTCAGAACTATGAAAGTTGATGCTACAGATATTTCACGGATGTATTGCAGATGATGTAGGATTTGTACCAATGTGATAAATGGTGTGAGTATCAACATTTCCTGTAGTACATGCCTTGAGCCCCAAGAATCCTTAAAGGAAAGGAAATGATAGCTCTTCATGTCAATATTTTGAGTGTTTCTCAAGCAAGTTTGTGGCGTGAGGTACTAACTGGATTTTTCACGACCCTGCGACTATTGAAGATATAGTCGTGTAGTTGTTAATTTCTAGTAATGGTGCACCCATGCAGTTCAATTTTTTAACTTGAACTTTATGAAAGCTTTTAATTTTTGGTCTTTATGGTGCTTCCAACATAAAATTTCACTTATATATGTGTTGATCACTAACTTTGAGTGTCTTCTAATGTGTACAAATGAGTGTATGATTTTCACATGATAACAATTAGGAAGATTTCTTCTAACAAATTTGTTAAAGCTTCCTTCAAACCTTTGATGTCTACTTTTATTTTTTCTTCTAAACCATCCATCTTAACATTCATCCCTTCAAAGTCAAATCATTTGGTCTCTGAAATCCAGACAGTTGTCAAAGCATGCACTCTGAGCCTCCACATCATTTTGTCTCTAATCTCGATGTGCACATGGCTCCATTGGAAGTATTCCTATATTTGATAACGATTTTGTTTTTCAAGTAGGGTAGGGTAGAAAAAAAAGAGAAAAAAAATAAATATAATATATATATATATGAAAAAAGAAAAAGAAAAAAATGGAAAAATGGAAATAAGAGGAAAAATCTAAGGTGAAAACCTCCTCGGAGGCGCCTTAGATTGGCTCATTGACTAAAAACCTCCATGAGGCGGTCAATGGGTTGGAAAAAAAAAAAGAGAGAGAATAAGATCCCTGGGTGAAAACCTCCCTTGGAGGCACCCAGGGCAGGCAATTAGGGTGAAAACCTCTATGAGGCGCCCTAGTTGTTTTCAAAAAATTAAAAAAAAATAAAAAAATAAAACAAAAAGAAAACAGGCCTAATCTTTATGAAAAATTGCAGGTTGTAGTGAATACTTTGCAGGAAAAGAGGGGCGCGCAAAACAAGGACAGGAGCCTGTACTAGGCTCCAGGATATCCCTTCAGACACTCCCTCCATGGCCACTCACCTCTGCTAGGATTTGGTCACATTCGGGTTGATATTGGGCCTTCTACAGGAAGTTCTGGGCCTTCTACAGGAAGCTACAGGCGTTTCTACAGGAAGTTCTGTATTTCTACAGGAAACATCCTGTGGAACCTTCAGGCGAGCCAGATTCGATTTTGGAAGGGAATCTAAAGCTTGGAATCTATTGGTTAGGCCCACAAGCATCCATGTTTCCATTCCTCACCATTTTCCATCATTTTTTCCACCTAATTGTGCTTCTTTTATGAAAACTGTGGTTTCTACAACAAGTTTTGTGTCTTCTACAGGAAGCTTACAAAAAAGCCAAATTGATCTCCGAAGAGGACCCGAAGGCTGGGAATATGTCCATGAGGCCTACACACATCCATGTTTCCATCCCTCACCTTTCTTCACCATTTTTTCCACCTCATTGTGCTTCTTTCATGAAAACTGTGTTTTCTACAGGAAGTTCCTGTAGAAATTACAAGAAGCTAAAAATGGATTGCAAAAAGGTATTTTGGCGAACATGATAGCTTCCTCAAGGGTTCAGAAGTCCTCCTACAATTTTCAGACTCCTCCTCCATCATCTCCATGCCTGCATCACAGCCCAAGCTCAGTTCTTTTACCATGCAAAAACTTGCAGAATGCTTTGAAGAAAAAATACATAGAACAAAATTTGTTTTTTCCATAACTTGAAAACCATGAATCCATTTACAAAACCATTTTACAGGGAGTTGTATATGGATGTTGGTAACATGTCGGAGCAATTTCAGCTAATTTTGGTGCACGGTTTTCAAGAAATTTGCCTCCATCACCGTCAGCCATTTTTTCATTTTCTCCATATCTGTGCATCCATTTCAAAACTTGTTTCATGGGGAGATACATATGGGTGATAGCATCCTACCCAAGCTGTTTCAACCGATTTCGATGCACGGTTTCCAAAAAATTGATCTCTGTAATCTTCAGCCATTTCCCATTTTCCTCAACACCTGTGCATCCATTGATCATAATTTTGCTATGGGAGGTGCATAATGATGATAGGAACATGCTCAGTAAGTTTTAGATCGATCTGATCTATTGTTCGGGAGCAATGGCAAAAACAAGTTTTGATCCTGTGAAAATTCAGCAGCAACAGCTTGAGGGTGCAGATCTGAACGTGAAGCCAACTCCTACAGCGTGGATCCGGCCAGAGGATACCTGCACAAGAAAAAATAGCCATGAATCAGCTACCAAGCCATCATGCAACCACAAAAACCAGTGCATGCAGCAAATGAAAGGCCACAGCACCTCACAACAACCATTCGACTTCCAGGTACGTGACTAAAACTCGTTCCTCTGATTGGATGAATGTAATTTGAAAACTACATGAGAAATGAGATGATTGGGATTAAAAAAATCGGTGGCCAATTAGCATCCAGTTCAATAGCACTCGGTGGGTGAATGAGACACGTGCGCTCAGCCATCTCAGGAGGAAATCGGGAAATAGGTAATGATGACTGTTTGACCTTCAACGTAATTGATGGAGTGATCACAAGTAGGGAACATGATGTTTTGTGATAGCACTGCCGTCTGCATGGGCCAGCGCACGTTTTTGCCACCTCACCATAAATCACGCAGTAGTTAAAGAAGGCTTGGCTGAAACTCACAAACTGTTGTTCATTTTCACTTACAACATCCTCAACTGAAGTTTGCACAAAATGATTAACTAGTCACCCTCCACCAGTTTCTCTATCTGTCTTCGAGATTCTGTTGCGTATCAGGCGCGCTCAGAGGTGCAGGGGTGCTCTACAGGTGTTTCTACAGGAAGTCTTCTACAGGAAACATAGAAAACATCCATGCAGAGAGAAAACCTGGGATTTTCAACGAAGTTCAAGCTCAAAATGAGGTAGGATTGGGGAAACTTCTTTGTGCATGATTTGTTGGTGCAAAATGGTGAATTGAACACAACATTAAATTGAAAAATGAGAGTAAAAAGTCTACCTGTGCATTGAGAATAGTGGAAGTCTGCCTGCATGATTCAATGAGTTTACCCATTCTTTTCTTCTGCTTCCAAGATCTCCTCATGAGTTTTAAAAAGAAAAAGAAGAAAATAAAAAATTTCCTTGCAAGGAAGACATGCAGCAGACCAACCTGTGTGTGGAACAACCCAAATTTAGATATCTATCAATGTGTGAGAAAACCAATGTCCTTATGCTCTGATCTGTGAAAATTTTCTTTCATAAACAAATAGACCAATTCGAGGTGACAGCAGTTTTAACACAAGGGAATTGCCGCTATTTGATGTTGTAAAGAGCACACGAAAAATTCCTTCTTGGGTTCATAAAGACCGAATTCAGCTGTCCTCTATTTTAGTGATTGACTATGTTTTTTCCACTTGAGAATTTTCTCTTTTTTGGTTAAAACACAAACTCAACACCATGCCAACTGAAGAAATTGAGAAGAACATTGATGAGGGAGCACAAAACATTCAAATAGAGGGAAAAACAGAGGAAGAACAGAAGGAAAAAGAGGAATTTGACATGACCACTGAGCATGAGATAGAAAAGGAGACAACAGCAAAAACAGAGAGGGCGAAAAAGGAAAAAAGGCTGGAAAAAAGGCCAAGAAAGCCCAAATGGGAGTTATCACAACTAAGGCAACCACACCACAATTAAAAGGCAAGACACCCCCAGCCAAGCAGACCGAAACAGTGAAGACAGTTTCTACAGGAAGCCAGAAAGCAGTTTCTACAGGAAGATAGAAAACAGTCAGCACAGGACTTTTTACAGGAAGTCTATAAATAGAGGAACAAAAGGGGAAAATCGCCTGAGATTTTGGCCAGGGAGGCAGCAGCCATGCTTTCCACCATTAGCACACCTCCAAGGCATCCCTCACTTATGAGCGGGGAAGCCCGAAGACATCCACCTGGAGGGAGAGAATGGAAAGGTTGGACACAAAAGCCTCTCTATAGGATGTTGAGACAGTTCTACAGGAAGCTGAGAATTCTCTAGGAAAAGGAGCACAGGCAGTGGGAAGAAGTAGAGAGAAAAGCAAGGTTTCATGACCAAGAAGAGGACATCACTTCAGAAGCTTGGCATGACATGGAGGCCACCAAGGCCATCAAAGATGAGGAGATAGATTAGTTGCTCAGAGGATGAGCAACACTTTCAGTAGGGGGGTGATGATGAGCCCCAAAAATGGATAATTTTATGGGCTTATTCAACCTCATAATTCGACTTAATCCACCATTCTCATTAGTTTATTGCATGTTTTTTATTATATTTATGCTAATAGAGTGAATTGGTTTAGTCATTATGCCAAAAGTCTAATGTGTGCTTTGTGTAGTCTTTTTGGTCAATTTGGAGACAAAATCAAAGGTTTTAATAAGCACTTGGCAGCCAAATTCGTGGGAGAACAAGGGAGAGGATTTGTAGGAAGGTGTCCCCTTCATTTATGGCCTACCTCGAATCTCCACCATCAGCTTGGAGTTCAAGCCACAAATCAATTATTACAGGGCAGCCGAGCAGGTGCTAGTAAAAGTGTGTTAACTACAAGTTTTGGCAGCCGACAAGGCTAGTAAAAGTGTGTTAATCAAGTTTTTGTGCCCAAGTCCCTAAAGTTTAGGAGGACTGTTGGGGTCCTCAATTTGTATAAATAAGAAGGCTTAGGGCCTCATTTGGGTTAGCCAGTAGTTAGTCACTTTGTAGGCAAAAGTTAGCTAGTTTGTAGTTCGATTTTAGTCAGTAAATTAGCTTTGCATTTCAGCACCTTTTCAAGCTTTCCCTTGTGGACAGTTTTTGATGTAACTCTTCTTTTCTTGCTCAATAAAGATGAATCCATCTTTGCACCAGCTCTAAATCTCTCGTAGGAGGCTGTAGCTCTTGGGGTTGGGGCCATCTCAAGTGCCCAGTACCTCCTTTGTTTACCTTTATGTGTTTTTGCTGCATTCTTAGAATAAAATATGCTATTTAGATTTAAATCTTGATTTGTTATTTAGATTGCTTTTGATGATTAAAAAGGATTTTTATGTTCAGATTGAGTTGATAGGTTATTAACAGGAAAGAGCTTCAGGAAAAGGCCATCAAGCACCTCTGATTTCACCTCTCCCTCAGTGGGATCAGGAGTTGGGATCAAGGTGACCTTGCTGCCAACAAAAACACAGTCTTTGCTTCACCATGCAATCATTAGTGTTCGAGTTTTATTTGCAGAAGTTGGTTACATGTTCAGAGTCTTGATTGCTTAGTTTTCATAGCATTTCACATTATTTCGTTTCAAATAAACTATTTTTCATTTTCCTTACTGTTATTTAGGTCAAATTAGGTCAAGATAGCTAGATCTTGGGTTTGCATAGTCTTTGTTTGGTCAGTTTTAGAAAATTGTGTGCAGATCACCTATATTACCTCTCTATCTACCTTTCCTCCGTTAGATAATCTGCTCCAACCCTTAATCCATGATTCCTACCCTTCATTTTCCATACTTTTCCCACCTTGCCCTAATTTCTACATCCTTCTGCATCATCGCTTCCTCCATCCTTGAACCAAATCCAATCGCTCCTTAGCCTCATGCACCAGGTCCTGAACCCTTTAACATCATTATCCAACCTCCATTTCCACCTTCCCACCATTTTTCCTCCATCAACCCTCCAAAATCCACTTTTCGAAGCATCCTGTAGAAAATTACAGAACATCCTGTAGAAATTCCAAAACATCCTATAGAAATTCTAGAACATCCTGTAGAACCCCTGCAGCCTTCCTGTAGAAGCTCACGAATGAGGTTTCTTGATAGCCAAACTCTGTGAAACTCTCAAGAAGGGTGTTGGGGACCCCTTAGGACCTCTTCTAACCTTCCCAACCTCCTGCAAGCATTTCCTTCTGTCGATCCACCTCTGCACAGTCAAAAACAGTAAAAGCACATGCATAATAATCCTACAAAGTCATTCAAAAATACAAAAAGATGTTTTCTTCAGATTTCATTATAAAAGTAGCTTAGACACATGCATTTTACCTTCTGAAGTCAATGGCATCTCATTCAGTAGCTTTCATCTTCCTTCTTGCATCAGTAGGACTAGCTGGTAGAATTAGGGTTTACTAGGGTTTGCGTTTCTTTTTGGCTTTCAGTTTCATTCCACAAGTAGATTAGCTTCCTTTGAGTTAGATTTCATCCATCAGTTAAAAATCTTCTTCTAAGAGCTCATAGAAGTTGGCTTAAGCTCCTAGTGGACTTGTGCCAGCTAACCAAGTGACAACTGCGGCAAGAGCTAGTACTTGTGCATACAACACCGTCGCTTCCAAGTTTTTTACGAACTACCGGGTTGACAAAATTAAAGAAGGGAGTCCCAGGAGTTGCAACATTATTGCTACAATATTTTGTCCCACCAGCAAGCTCGCTTCCCATGCCTTGTGCTACATTTCTGTCACTTTTTTTGTTTTCATTTGTGGGAGTACTATTTGCTTGATTTCTTTGAATGCTTCCTATCGTTTACATGTAGACTAGCTTGTCCTAGCTTTGTTTTAGTTTTCATTGCTATCTCACTGTTGTCGCATGCATGAAATTGTTTTGCATAGACGTTCGCCCAACCGGTGAACTGTCTCACCCACATGCATGTTGATCTGTTTACTGAATGTTTCATTCATGTTTTGCATGCACTGGCAATCACTTCTGTTATCACTTAGTGTCACCATGTATTTATTGTCTTAGTTGCTTTCAGTTGCCCGTCGGCAAGTCGGGACAACCTTGGCCCAGACTCTGCCTTCACCAAGGCTGCATTGCACAATCTCGAGAAGGAAGTCTCACCTTCCTCTCCATATTCATGCATTCCTTCTAGGAATGTTTTGCGCATTTCTGGAGGACAGTTGCTGCTTGTCCCAATAAATTGTGCAAATAGGTCCCTAGCCTAGCAACCCTTCCTAGCTGGAATTGCGCATTGTGCAATCCTAGTAGTCAGCAGCCAGACTTGACTGTGCATTGCGCAGTTCCAATAGTCATTCAGTCTCATAGCATCCTAGGTTGTGCCTTGTGTAGTCTTGGCAGTCGGTCTCACGACCTCTCAATCGAAGCTGTACAACCTTCATGATCAGACACACAGGTATGTTGCAAGTCGGTTCTCAAAGTTCATTTTGGTTTTTTACTAACAAATTGCTTGCCATGAGTGTTTCCATGTCCCTAGGTACTACAGGTGCTCATCTAGCTCTTAGAAGTGTAGGTACAATGGTTTCCAAGAGAGCGCAGTCAAAGACATCATTCAGAGCACACCTGGAGATGCAGTCGATCAAGTGTCTATGAGCTTACCTACTCATGAAGACATCAAGTTGTTTGTAGACAAGGACATCAAGCAGTAGCATCACAACAAGAAGCATCATGAAGATCAATTGAAGGCAGCATACCGAATGTAGTGAACGCAACGAATGCAAGAGGAAGGTTGTTGACAACACAGAGGCAGAACAAAATTGCAAGAACAAGAAAATCCACTGATAACGAAAGCAAATTTGGAGACTCGGGCTATGAGGTGACGATGCAACATGAAGGTTGCGTGAAGATAGAGAATGGAACGAAGAAGGAGTTACATGTGCTGAAGTAGCAACCCAAGGAAGAACATGAAGCTGCACAGACATATGAATGAGTTGCAGCAGGATCGGGAACAACACTGGGTGCAACATGCACTCACGGATGAAACTGTGCCCTTACAAGTTAAAGATCCATCCCAGCATCTGACACGGAGTAGACATGGTGGGAAGTGTTATTGATTGCATGCAAGGGATTCAGCAACATGCATTTCATTGTGTGCAGGCATGCAATCCAACCCATTCAATGCACTCACCAAGGTGAAGACGAGAAGCAAGTCCAACTGAAGTTGAACATGTACTTCGGCAAGTTGATGCACATGACCACCAGCACACACTTGAAGATCAGCATGGACACTAGGAATCAGTGTGTTTCTGGTTTAGCCACACCCAAGAAGACCATGCGCATGTTAGCAGACGAGTTGGATGAAAGAGCCAAACCAATGCATTGGTTGCAAAAGAGGCAAGAGTTCACTTTAGCAAGATGTCACCATAAGGTGTATGCACACCATCACGGACAACCAAGCTTAGCATCAACTCACCACCTTCACCATCACAATCATGTCAAAAGAGTTGGTCTCATCATAGCAAACTGACTGCCAGTGATGTCTTGCAAGGCTTGCTCAAGCCATGTTGTCTCACATGAGTACATGTGCATTGTAATGTTGAGTCATGTCAAGTGTAAGTCAAGCATCAATAGTTGGATGTAACAGTCATAGAGTAAGTGAAGAGTCATGAGGGTATTTGAACTATCGCAAAGGGGAATGTCAAGGATCACCCCATCCTTTGCTATAAATATCCCGTCATAACTCATTGTAAAGGCTTTTGGTTAGCCAAGCTTCTATTACGACTATCTTAAAGAAAGATTGGACAATATTTTAACGCGCCTTGGCTTCTCCATTGCACAGAGCTAGTACATCTCTTTGGATGTGGCTATAAAGTTTCACTGATGGGGCTAATAGGTTTACATGGATGTATTATATGATTGGAACTTACACTTTTATATAATAAGAGCCAACACATTTTCATGCATATGTTGTTATTGTAGTTGGACTACTGTGGTGCCTTAATGATATATGTTGTTTAACTTACGTATTTGTGTATGAACTGATTCGTATGCAATTATATAGATCTTATTGAAAATTTGTTGTATATTTTGTTAATTTTGTCATATCCATGTCGATTTTGTTAGCGCTTGAGATTTCACCTCAGGCTGAGAAAGGCAAACCTTCAAGGCAACATGAAACCATTTCACCTCGTAGCTAGCCCTACGGGGTATGAGAAGGCTCTCTCCGGTCAATCTCGTTAAATTTTCAATGGGAAGAGATGACCAATCAAGGTAACACAGATATTAGGCTAGTAAACTGATTTGAAAGTTGATTTGGGGGTTTTTTGGGGTTTTTTGGTGGCAAGTTGAGGATTTGCAATTTAGGGTGCGGGGATTGAGCTCAGTTTTTGCAGGTGGGTCTTTGGGGCAAGGTAGGAGTTTGTGCTGATGCTTTTAGCTGAGATGGATGATCAAGGAGGAAAGAGGAGAAGCTAAAGAGGGAAAAAAATGACTTTGAATCCTCTTTAGACAGTGGAAAACATAAACATTAAACAAATTTGAAAGCTGAGCATGACATGCATGAATTCAAACTTTATCACTTCATTTGTTTAATAAGCTGCAGTAAAGAAAGATATGGAACACATAAACACAATTACAATTACAATAAGAGAACACACCAGCAACACTAGAGTCCACAAGAATCCCAATGATGTTTGCAAAACCCTGGTCTTCCTTTTCCTCAAATTTCAGAGATACAAGTGAAATATACAATAGGAGCTTCTCCCTCAAGAGTCCAACCATGAAAATGAGTAAGAGAAGGCATAATATAGAAGATCTAACTCCTTTCCCCACCTCTAGGGTCGAGCTCAGCTTCCTAGGAGCTTTTGCAACTAATTCTAAATTAATCACTAGATAATAGGCCAGCACAACAACTTGCCTCTAAAACTTAGGAAACCTATCCATGCATTAAATATTACCATTTACATCAAAGAAACTTCTAGAAGTGGTCAAGAAGAGTAAAAGTATCTAAGAAGTGCCATGAAAATTACACAAAAATATATCATTTACATGCCTCAAAAGTCAACCAAAGTAAAAACAGTGTTTTGCTGGCCGAACTGGTCAAAACAGTGAAATTTCCCTGAGTGGTCGCGCCCCTCACTTTGACTGGTCACGCGCATTGACATCTCTGTTTGAGGGCCTTCCCAGTGTCCAAATCAAGTGCAAGATAGCTCATTGGAAAGACCTATGAGTCTACTTTCCAATCCCACTGGAATTTCTGAATTTGGAGTTGATTTGACCCCTCAAAAGTCATTTCTCCCAAGACAGCTTTCTGCAACTCAAAATAGGGGCAGAAAGTCAAAA
>APFE030563089.1:248073-274906 GCA_000404065.3 Pinus taeda
AAGAGTTAAACAAGAGTAAAAGTATCCAAAAAGTGTCACAATTACATCCATTAAGATCATCATTAACCTCAGAAAGTCGAAAAAGGTCAAAACTAGAATTTCTGGGCTGAACTGGTCAAATCTAGTAACATTTCCTCAACGGGTTGCACACCTTTTCTCCACGGGTCACACACCTTTGCAACTCTGTTTGGAGGCCTTCCTGGTATCAGAATTGGGTGCATGATAGCTCGTTGGAAATTTCTGCGAGTCTAATTTCCAACCCAACTGGAATTTTTGAATTTGGAGGTCATTTTCTCTGTCAAAACTTAATTCTCCCAAGACTGGTTTCTGCAACTCAAAAAAGGGGCATAAAGTCAAATTTTTCATGTATTTTGACCTTTTGGAGGCCCAAAACTTGATGAAATTTCTTAGTAATGGATGAGAAAGTGTAAATTTTCATGAAAAATCCAGAAATACTGAGTTTTTGCAAAACGGAGCTACGATGACAAAGGGTCTCACCAGGGGTGAGACCCGTTGAGAAGCCAAAACCTGTAAATTGCACAAAAAATTCACAAATGACAAAATTTTCTCCAAATTTCTTGAAATTTGGGCTGGGAGTCCTCAATCAAGTACCATGCTCAATAAAAGAGGCTTTGGCCAAAATTTGGAGTGGATCGGGCGTTTTCCTTCGTTTTTGTGTTTTGGTCAACCGTCCTTGGAGCACCTTCGTTCTCGCCGGTATTTTTAACATTTATTTAAAGCTATGACACCTGTGCAAAAAATAAAGGAGGTTTTTCTTATTTGGCATGTTGTGGACAAAAACCTCTCTCAGTTTCCCAAAATTCATCTTTGATTTATCTGGAACATTATTTGAGTGCGACTTGTCCCGATGTATGAAACAAGGAATTTTGTCGAAATGGAGCGAAATGAAGGGGATAGGGGGCTTCTAAATTTTTGGGGAAATTTTTGGGAGTAGGGAGGGGTGTTAGGAAGCAGGGGAAAGTGGAATATCAGAGTTTTATTGAGGGGAAGGGGTCCAAAAGGGCAAAACACAGGCCCAACCTAGAAAATTGCCAGGTTGTAGCTAGAAACTAGGGTTTGTGGAAAAATGAGGAATTTGGCAGATGTAAGGGATGGGAAGTGTTTGATAAGGTGCTTTAAGGATAGGGGAAGGTGTATGAACATCTGGATACAAGTTTTGCTGATGATTTAACCGTCCAAGAGAAATTGGCTTCAAAACCCTAGGAGAGGGAAATGATCTTGCCAAGGCACAACTGAAGCATGAACAAGATGTAAAATGACTCATTAGACACTGACATGATAATTAAAACCCTATGAATGATGATAGACTCAGCTGAATAGTGACATAGATTGGCATTTGGGCAACTTTAGAAGGAGTTAAAGCAAACCCTAGACCTAATGCCTAGTGACCAAATTTTGCTTGAAGACTCACTGAAATGACAAAATTTGACCTTGACACTTCAAAATCACTTTGTAAGAGCACATTTGATCACTGGAGGAAGGCTGGAAAGACTGACACTAACAGACTGCTTTATCGAACATCAGAAAGAACTTTCACATGAATCTTGTTGTAACAACCATTCCACTCGTTCGGATTGATCCATGAGAGTTGTACATGTTATCTTACCTTGTATGTTGTGACTACCACATCCAAGTGGAATGCTCCGCTAGAAGCTGCGTATGTCCTTTTGTGTTGTGTGTTAGTAGCTGAGGTGGGACTGATCCCTTTCAACTTGGAACTCACCTTCACCCTTATCTCCCCCCTTATGTGTTAGAACCTCTCATACATCTACCTTGACTCACTGCAACAGTCACACCCTTGCTACTGATAGAGTTATCTTACTTGCCTCTGTGCGACATCGCAGTCAAGGAATTACCTTACGACCCACTGCTGCGACTCCTAGACCAAACAGTCTAAGGTCTAATTGGGACTCTTACTAGGGAGATCCCCTTGACATGCTGGTAGATCTAGCACTGTAAACATTTATGGTGCTAGAAGGAGGGCCTGATGACAAGGTGTGTCCTCTCATCCAGTTTTGAACCTTTGCACCTCTTTCATGGAGTCTTGCACTCTTCTTCCTCCACGATGTTTTTCAAATCGTGAATATGTCTCCATCACATGGAATCTTTTAAATCTCTTTTCCACTCACATGTATGATGGTGAAGGCGAACTAGCCTAGCCTGAGAACTTACCTAACTTTCTTTCCATGCTTCATGAGGAAGATGAGTTTTCTAACGAACAGGCCAGTTTGTTGCTTGCATACACACCTCACGAATCTGCATTTCATTGGGTGCTCAGCCTACCGGCTAACACCATGCACTCATTTGAGCACTTCTGTGATGTCATTGAAAATGTGTTCTATCATTTGATCTAGACCATCTTGACTGGAAATTGTTACAACAACGGAGGGCTCCGAATGAATCTATTATTGATTTTTGGCAGTGCTTCTATGACTTGCAGTTTCAAGCTCCGAGGAGCCAAATAAATTTTCTTATCTTTGGGACCGATTTGAGTACTGCCTTAAGAAATATTCTCGTCCTAAGAGAAAGCTTGAGATCAAGCCTTGCTCAATATTCGTCATTAATGGAGCTACTTAATCTCATGTGGATGCAGGCATTGTTTCTACTAATTGTCTGCCTCCCTCTCATTCAACAGCTCCACCATTTCCCAGTGATGTTGAGGATCATGCTCACACACCTATTCATCCTTCACATTCTCCCAACATCACTTCACTCAATTTTCACGTAGATTTGCTTGTGAGTCCTTCGAGCTCCCATATGCGTTCTTTTCTACGATCTTCATCTTTACACTCAGGTGTTCCTCCAGATGATGTTGTCTTGTGTTTGTCCATTCCAAACTCTTCACTTGTTGTGAACGAGGAACAACCCACTGACGGAGTTGATGTTGCAAAACCAATGTGCGTTGTCATTCATGAAGAGTATGAGTATGAGCTTGAGCATCAACACTCGGCAAAGGATGACTCTCTTCTATCCGAGCCCCCTCCGTTCTTTCCTGACCTCTTTGATGAGCCTTCCATCCATGATTTTGCATGTGTGTCTTCATCCACGGATGCGCCCATTGTTTATCACTCACAGGACTCACCGGATGTTAGTCCATCATTCAACAATGAAGATGATAAGTTGTTCATTGAAAATCCACTTTATCCTTCATCTGTCTTTTCTAGAAACATAGAGGATGAGTTTGTTCACTTTTCATTTACTCCTCTATTTGGTTCATCTGATCATGAGGATGTTGCCGAATTCATTGATTTTTCTAATCGTGACGGTCATGATCCATTTACTTCCATTTTTTATCACGATCATGAATCTATCACAATTGATGTTTCAAAGACACTGGTTTATGATGATCTACTTGATGATGAAGTTGAGACACCCAAGACTGTCGAGGCACTTCAACCCGAGCTTATTGTTATGTCAGGCCCTCACTCTCTTAGGGTTAGTCTCACTTCCGATCATGAAATTGTTCAATCACCCAAGGATCCTCATCACTCATCTGTATGCATTGAAGATACATCTCACACACAAATCACACTTCCTCCACTCGAACTGCATGATCCCATTGCTCATGAATTGGTGGAAACTTGCATTGCAAGCACTCATGCACGATGCAAGTTATATTTGTTTCATTCATTTTTTTGCATGTCACAGTCAAGAGTGTGCTTATGCTTCAAAGTTGTACGTAGTGTCACACAACACCATGATAATTCCACAGACTACCCGTCATGCACTTGCACTCACCTATGTCACGTGGGCACTTTGAAACATGAAGTGTGGTTGTCTTCATTTTTATATCTTTCTTGCTTGTTGGTATGCACAACTAAGTTGCTCACAGACCAAGCCTTCACCAACATGGGTCTACCAATGCCCCGGTGGCTGCATTGGAAGTATCACTTCATGTGATCAGGCCCATACACCATTAGTGTTGGAGTAGGAGTAGTGTTTGCTTTCAGTTGTTTGCTTGCATGCTTGTTTGCCTACATGCTTTGTTTTCTTGTTTGCTTGCTTTCTTGTTTGTTTACTTGCTTCACTTTCACTTTTCTTCCACTCTTTCTTTGCTTTGTTGTTTGTTAGTTCACTTGTTTCGTTCGTAGGTTAGTTTTGCATGAAATCATGTATGACTCTTGAAGCAAGCTGGGTAAAGTACAAGAGGGCTTGTACAACTATTACTACTTGGTTATCTATCATATTGTTACTTTTATTCCATGATACGTCAAAGGAAAATATGTACTATTCGAAGTGAACCTTGGTGAAAACACAACACTTGCGCGCTAACTTGTGTCACCTTCTCTAGTCGGTTAATTTTTGGCTTAACCCTATCAGCTCAGTCAAGTAGAGTAAGGTGAGGGAGAAAACCTTAATAGGCACGTCAGAGATAAAATAAACTGCTTCTCTACTACAACAACCTCTTCTTCTCTCAATAAGTCGGGATCCTTCTTTGTTGGGCTGTGTTATATTCTTTCCATGACTAACCTACGTATTTAACCAAGGGGTTAGAGGGGGGCGGAGTCCCCCTTTCGTTTCATTGATTGCACAGTGGGGGGGTCACAGGGGGTTTGAGGGGAGCGAATAGCCCCCCTCTACAAGGTTTGGGGCAGCGCCCCAAGGAAAATTATTTTAGACCCTATATTAGGTTGGGTAGACCTACCTATGGTTTTGTGCATGGTTTTTGCACATGGTTTTGGACGCAATGGTTTTCGGTACATGGTTTTGGACGCAATGGTTTTCGGTCCATGGTATTAGATGCTTTGGCATGTATAAATATGTATTGTAACATTGAAAGGAACATAATGAAAAATCAATCTGGTAGTCCCGGTTTTGGGATCCAGGGGAAAATCTCTGTGTATATGTGTTTTATGTGTTATGCTCTTGCATTTTTTTTTTCTATGTTTTAGAATTCGAATGCAGGTAATTTCTATACAGGGTTAAAACCTACACTCTTCCACCTCTGAAATGAATAAGTTCTATGCACAGTGAAAATGAAAAAATGAAAAAGTCAAAAAAATCATAATGAAAAATAAATAAGGCGAAAGAAGAGAAAGGATTCTTACACAAGAGGTGAAGCAAGTAACTTTGCTGGGGTACTGACTAGGCTCACTGGCAGCAGAGCCATGCTTGTGTTCCTATGTGACTCCACTAGGGTACTATCCAGGCATATTAGGAGTGGAGCAACATCTGAGATTAAATGAAGACTCTGGCAACTATACTGCTTGTGCACCTATATACCCCTCAACCCCAATCGAAACAACTGTGTTTCCTTGGCTTGGAATGTGTGTCAACCAACCAAGGTTTTGGTGGAAGCTACATATTACAATCAAGTTAGTGTGAAACCAAGATGAGCTAAGAATTGAACAATACTTACGGCGGCGTTAGACTTTCTTTTCACGAACAAGGTCCATTCAGAGAGCTAGAGTTCTACCATTGTGTCGCCAAGTGTTGTAGTGGATACAACCACCCTCCAAAAAAATTTCCTTAGCTTCGTTTTTCAGCCTCCCTTCCAACATTCACAACATCTTTCCTTACTTCATCAAGTTCACAAGCTTCAGTTTCTTTCTTGCACAAAGGCAGCCTATTGATAACAGCTTGATCTATTCCCCTCACAGGTTGTTCACCCGAGCTTGGTCCAGTTGCAGGCTAAGTAACTACCCCTTGAAAATTGTGAATTTCTGGAGGGCAACTAGCCTTCCCTCTAGAAATTTCACAATCCTCTCTGGCAGCCTGTTGGGCTCCAAGATTGCACAATCCTACCTACCAACACTCCCAGCAAGATTTGAGAAAATTTCCCCATAAGGATCCTCAGCTCAGAATTTGTGCAAATTTTGGAAGTAATCAACTGCTTTGCCCAGAAATTGCACAAACCTCCTCGACAGTTAGCCCAGCTCCCAGCCAGAAATGCGCATTTCCTTCAAGCAGTCAAACAAACTCTTGCAGGTGTAGTTGAGTTGATTGGTTCCCTCTGGGACCGAGAAAAACATAGTTGCATGCATAGGTTGTTTCTCCTAAGGCAACATGCAAAGGCATCCCTTGTCTCAAGGATCTATGTTTAGCAGTCAGAGGTTACATGCATGGAGCAATTCAGAAACCTCCCACAAAGTGTCGCTTCCCCTAGATTTGTGGCATGCGCATCACAACCTCGATGTTATCAAAACTCATCAATCAGACGTTGTGGAGCTCATTCCTCACATCAACCTTGTAGCTCTAACATCCCACATCACATCTAGGAGTAGTCGGCACATTCAGCTCAGTTTTTTTGGGGTAAGCACGCTTCCCATGCCTTGTGGTACATTTCTGTTGCTTTTTCTGTTTTCACTTGTGGGAGTACTGTTTGCTTGATTTATGTCAATGCTTGTTGTTTTTTACATGTATACTAGCTTGTCCTAGCTTTGTTTCAGTTTTCGTTCCTATCTCACCGTTGTCGCATGCATGAAATTATTTTGCACAGATGTTCACCCAACTGGCGAACTAACTCACCCACATGCATGTTGATCTATTTATTGAATCTTTCATTCATGTTTTTCATGCACTATCAATCACTTCTGCTATCACATAGTGTTGCCATGCATTATCTGTCTTAATTGGTTTCAGTTGCCTGTCAGTGAGTTGGGCCAACCTTGGCCTGGACTCTGCCTTCACCAAGGCTACATTACATAATCTAGGGAAGGAAGGCTCACCTTCCTCTCCAGATTGTTGCATTCCTACCCAGCACTAGCCTCAAGGATTTTTTTGCACATTTCTGGAGAACAGTGGCTTCTTGGCCCAAGAAATAGTGCAAATTTGTCCCTATGCCAGCAGCCCTTCCCACCTAGAATTGTGCATGGTGCAATCCCAACAGTTAGCAGCCAGAATGGACTATGCATTGCACATTTCTAGCAGTCATTCAACCTCCTAGTAGCCCAAACTGTGCCTTTTGCATTCTTTGCAGTCGGCCTCCCAACCTCCTAGCCGAAATTGCGCAACATTCATGACCAGTCACACAGGTATGGTTCAAGTCGGTTCTCAATGTTCATTTTGGTCTGACAAATCACTTTCCATGAGTGTTTCCATGTCCCCAAGTATTGTAGGTACTCATCTGCCTCTCAGCAGTTCAAGTACAATGGTTTCCAAGATAGCAGGGTCGAAGACACCATTCAGAACACACTTGGAGATGCAATCGATCAAGTGTTTATGAGCTTGCCTACTCATGAAGACATCAAGTTGTTCATAGAAAAGGACATCAAGCAGCAACACCATAGCGAGCAGCATCATGAACAGAAACTGAAGTTAGCATACTGAATGTATCGAATGCAGCGAACACAACAAATGCAAGTGGAAGGTTGTTGACAACACAGACGCGAAACAAAGTTGAAAGATCAAGCAGATCCACTGATAATGAAAGAAACTTTGGAGACTAAGACTATGAGGTGATAGTGCGACATGAAGGTCGTGTGAATATGGAGAATGGAACAAAGAAGGAGTTGCATGTGTCGAAACAGCAACTCATGAAATAACATGAATTTGCACAAACAGACGAAAGAGTTGTAGCAGGATCAGGAACAGTAGTGGGTGCAACGCACACTTATAGATGAAATTGTGCCCCTACAAGTTAAAGATCCATCCCAGCAGCTGACATGGAGTATACATGGTGGGTAGTGTTGTTGATCACATGCAAGGGATTCAACAGCATGCATTTCATTGTGCGCATGCATGCAATCCAACCCATTCAACACACTCACCAAGGCAAAGACAAGAAGCAAGTCCAACTGAAGTTGAACATGTACTTCAGCAAGTTCATGTGCATGACCACCAACACACACTTGAAGATTAGCATGGACACTATGCATCATTGTGTTTTCGATTCAGCCGCACCTAAGAAGACTATGCACGTGTTAGCAGACGAGTTGGATGAAGAAGCCAAACCAATGCACTAGATGCAATGAAGGCAAGAGTTCGCTTCAACAAGATGTCACAATAAGGTGAATGCACACCATCACAAATGACCAAGCTTGGCATCAGCTCACCACCTTCACCATCACAAGCATGTCAAAAGAGTTGGTCTCATCACAGTGAACCAAGTGTCAATGATGTCTTGCAAGGCTTTCTCAAGCCATGTTGTCTCACATGAGTACATGTGCATTGTAATGTTGAGTCATGTCAAGTGTAATTCAAGCGTCAATAGTTGGATGTAATGGTTATTGAATAGGTGAAGAGTCATGAGGGTAGTTGAACTATCACAAAGGGGAATGTCAAGGGTCACCGCAACATTTTCTATAAATAGCCCCTCATAACTCATTGTAAAGGCTTTTGGTCAGCCAAGCTTCTATTACGACTATCTTGAAGAAATCTTGGATAGTATTGTAATGCACCTTGGCTTCTCCACTACACGGAGCTAGTATGTCTCTTTGGAGGAGCAGGCAGATGTGGCTGTAATGTTTTACTAATGGGGCTAGCAGGTTTACATGGGTGTATTGTATGATTGGAACTTAAACTTTTATATAATAAGATAGAGTACATTTTCATGCATATGTTGTTATTGTAGGTTGACTACTCTGGTTGCCTTAATGATATATGTTGTTTTACTTATGTATTTGTGTATGAAATAATTGTATGCAATTATATGAACCTTGTTGAAAATGTTTTGTAAATTTTGTTAATGTTGTCCTATCCATGTCGACTACTTAGCCAGACACCAGACATACCATTCACATGAACCTTGTTGTAACAATCGTTTCACTCGTTCGAACTGATACGTGTGCGTTGTACGTGTTATCTTACCTTGTATGTTGTGACTACTGCTTCCGAGTGGACTACTCTACAGGAAGTTGTGTATGTCCTTTTGTGTTGTGTGTTCTTAGCTGAGTTGGGATTGATCCCTTTCAACTTGGAACTCACCTTCACCCTTATCTCCCCCCTTAGTGTTAGAACCTCGCATAAATCTTCCTTAACTTACTGCAACAGTCACACCCTTTCTATTGACAAAGTTATCTTACTTGCCTCTGTCCAACATCGTGGTCAAGGCATTACCTTAGGACCCACTGCTAGGACTCATACACCAAACGGTCTGAGGTTTAATTGGGACTTCTTACCAGGGACATCCCCTTGACATGTTGGCAGGTCTAGCACTGCCAAGAGTATCTTAGCGATTCTTAACTAAGTATGAGATCCCTATGCTTAGATCTGTTAATTACACTTGTAGATTACATATTTGTGATATGTTTGACGAAATTCTTGTCATTGCTAGTAGGGGTCCAGCCAAGGTCTCATTCAAGTGATTGCATTTATTCTATTATTTCATTGTTATTTTACTGTTATGAAGGTGTGATTAGATTCTGGGTAGTGACCTAAACTCTGGGCCTGAAAAACTGGCTCAAATCCCGAGGACATTGGCATAACATTGTGCGAAAGAGTTCCTGGACACCGACCTGTAGGTATGTTAAAGCATCCAAAGGTCCCTGGACACTGGCATGGCAATAACATGAGAGTGTCCAAAGGTCAAGTGATCCAAAAGCTCAGTGGAACCTAGGAGTTGGTTGGTAGAAAGGTTGGATTGGTTCCTAATGCTCCTATTGTTGATGTCGAATGTATGTATGGTGTGTTTCAATCAATTCCACTTCCTTAACGTAATTTAGGAGGTCAAATCATATTATAGTGACCTCTCATCGCATGTTTACCCTGACTAGCCATTTGCTTGGGTAGATGTGGGAGGAGGGTGTTACAACTACTTGTTCATTGTTTATTACATAGTTCAATGATTTGATTTTCCTCTTATTTAGTCCCCTGGATGAGAATCACATCTAACTATTATGATCGAATCAAATCCTCCAATGCTTTTTCTTATTTCCTATTATCCATTCCCCTACTATTTTAGGACATATTTTTCATTATTTCAAACTATGAGAGTCTAAACTACCACCTAATAGTCCTTTATTTGACATCAACATTCTTCGGATTTTCATTAAAATGATTTTCACCTTGCTTCCAAAAGAACTCTGAATTTGTCTCTAAATCCCCAATGAATTTTCCTTTGTAGTTGTTGTCTCTCACTTTTCTTTGTATGATTTTCTCCTTGACCTCTTTGGAAGTCTTTGTTAGGGTTAAAACCTAACCCCTTTATTAATTTAATAGGCCTAAAGGGCCCCTATAAGGGTCATGATTAGTTCGTTTAAGAAATAATGCCCTTAAGCAGTTAATCGCATTAATGATGATTGTAAGTGGTTGACCTGCAGTATAAAAAAGGGACCACAATTTGTTATAATGGGCCATAGCTAATAAATAAAGTGGTTAACCCACATTATGCAAGGGACCACAAGTATTTAGGTCTTTGGATCTCATGAAACTATATATAGTCGTAGATAGTAATGGAAGTCTTGTCTTGTCTTCTGTAATTGAGTTTTGTTCTACTAGTGGTTGCCACTTTGAAGAGGTAAGTGAACAATATTGTTGCAGATCTTAATAGAATATTTCCATTTTATATCATATCATTATGTTATTTTCTATGGTATATCTGGCATATTTCACACTTCTAATACTTTCTACAAGTTAATAATACTACAAGTGATATCATAGCACTTACTTGGATTAACTACACCACCCATTTTAGCAAACAAAAAAATTAGGCTAGAGACATGTTCTAGCATATTTAAACTACAAAGATATGTCATTATGCACATCAACCTATAGTTGGGGAATTATACACGCAGTAACTACAGGAGGTGGTCATGTCTGTTGGACTCCCTTGTAACCCCTGTTAGTACCTATTTAATTAATAGTGCATCAGGAAACATATGTACATGGACTACTCTTTCATGTACCTTTGGTATATCAGAAGTCCCACAAGGTCACCCTGAAACCAACCTTAGATAAGTTATTGGTCATCTTGCTACTACAATAAATTGAGAATAACACTCGGGGAGATTACTCGCAAGTACCAAGGGTAGTCAAGTAGTATGGATAAAAGCATGACCGACCCTCATTAGTTAGCACTCTAAAATATTGGGTCAAGTACTACTCTTGGACCCCTGTTGTATATTACGATCAGTAGCATCTTACACTCCTTATTGCCACAATTCCTTCACTTCCTGCTATTGGTCGTCACATTTGGAAGTATCTAGAAGTTGGGTTTATGTCACCATAATCTTGATTAGTTCAGATAGCCAAATTCCTACATATTTTGAATTATCTAGTAGTTGGGGTTTTTTCCACTATAATATTGATCAATTAGGACCACCAAATTACTACACATTTTGCAGTATCAGGATTTTTGGATTTCAACCACCATAGTATTGATTAATTGGGAGTAATACTCCCATTGGAGTAAAAAAAACTAAAAAAAAATCTAGTAGTCCCAAAATTATTCTTGCAAGAGACCTAGCTCACAAGATTAAGGACATTGAGTTGATTGCAATGATACCATCCACTAGTAATGTCCATTTTTCTTGCGGTCCAAATTTTTCACAAAGTTCTTTGAAGTTACCTACATCAAAAACGTCCTTATCTCACACCCATTGCATCAGTAGTAATTTTAAGTAACTCAAAAATTTGACCCAAGCAACTACATGGTAATTCAAGGGCTCAAGCTATGGAAAACATCAAGAAAAAAGTGCAAGAACTAGAAGAGAACATCACTACCAAAGTCAAAGAAATAATTGCAAAGGCCCTAGAACCCATACATTGATTCCTCAAGGCTAAAGACGCCATGGGGGAGGGGAACTATGTCGATGCCCACCAAAAGGATAATTTATTCATCATTAATATAGGGGTATCATCATTTCCACAAGGGTCACCAATATTATAGCAATAAGACACCCAAGATTGACATGCACAAATTTGACAGTTCTAACCTAGTAGTGCCAGTGGCACAAGTGGAACAATATTTTCAACTCAACAATATCTGGGATGATGAAACCAAACTACATGTGTAAGCTCTTAACTTGGACCAAAGAAACTGGCAATGGTGGAAATGGCATCAAAAATGATATGGAGGAAATTCAACTTGGAATATGTTCCCTAAGGCCATTTTTTCCTATTTTTACATGGAATCTCACATTCTGGGTCACCTCACGAAGCTCAAAAAAATTCGAACAATATGAGACTTCATCACAACATTTGAACAACTGGTCATCCAAACCAAGGGCCTAGGGGATTGTTATCAGGAAAACTAGTGTCCATTCAGAGCTGCTAGTCCCACTAAGACATGTAGCTATCTTAAAAACAAACAAACTAAAGTCACTTGTGTTTCCTTTATGAGAGATAGATGAGAGAGAAGCATAGAGTACCAACCTCAGTCTTTCGCTTGGCTCCTTTCTTATTTCCTCTCCCCTTTGATAGATCTTTTCCACTCTTTCCTCACTTGTCCCACTTCAGAGAACATCTATAGAGTCAAAGTAGCATAATACCATCAAAGCATAGAGATCTATAACCATAAACAATATAGGATCAGATGTATATCAACCATACAAATGCATATATCAATACAAGATTCAGAAATATACAAAATATGGAGGAAAACTCAAATAGCTTTATTGATAGAAGTAGTAGAAGAGAGGATTACAACCCATTGGTCCGACCCAGCGCCATCCCCCTAGCATGAAAGCCCTCTTCATCTCATGAAAAGCTAGATCACCCAACACTATGATGTTTTACAGAGAAACTAATATCACTCCCTTACAAGATACAAAATTCCAGCCTCTGGATCTCTAGGATGAGGAATCCATATATAGATATTTGCAGGTGGGTGAGTCATCTTCTAGGATTTTGACTAGTGTCATTTCTCTGATAGTTCTTGGTTTCACTTAGAGATTTCATGATCTCTTACTCATCCCTGGGCGAATTCAGAGTGGCAAGTGTCAAATGGGCAGTTTTTAGAAGATTCTCTAGGTTTCCACCTAGCCAACTACCTTTTCCAGTTGTCTGCTATCACTTATTTCACCCTACAGAAGGGCTTTTCAATATGCATCACACTTTCTACATGTAGTAGGTGAGATGCATCTCACCCTTAGCACTGAGCAGTCTGTATGGTCCAATTTTCACTAGTTCTGAGTAGTTTTTCAGGGCGAACTTTTGGAAGATTATGTAATCAGCTGAACTTGTTCCTTTAGGGTATGAAACAACACCTTTAAGGGCTTAGAAGCCCTTAGTTTATGGACATATGATATTGGGGTTATAGTGCCCAAATATGTCTATAACAGTTTCCCCCTAAAGCATGAGGTCATAAATCTTATGATGTCGGGTGAAATGCTTTATCATGAGGATCTGAGGTTTTCGAACTGGAAGGTGACCTGTAATAAGATACAATACAATACATTATCTTCATAATATTTTCATGATCTAGCTGAGGCGGGCATTCCCATGCTCATATTTATAAATTCATTTTCATGTACATAGGACAGACAACCGTCTGTGTGGCAGACTGATGATTTTGGTATAGCCATCATCCCTTAGCTTGGATGATTATATATGCAGCTATGATGTACATTTGATGTCTTTATGTTCCTGAATATATCGAAGCCCGGATGGATGAAACTAGATTAGGCGCGAGAGGAATCACCAATAATGATAATGACCCTCAAGGTATGGCAGTACCATTCACGTGGTGCAAATACATGAGTCGATGTCGAACACCATGAAAATATTCCGGTCGAAGGCCATTGATGTGAACCTATCGCCAGAAGTGAGAAACTTTCCATTGAGGCATGCAAGCTTCAAAGTACTAAAAGGGGTGTTCCTAAGTCAACTTCTTGGATAATGAGCTGATGTCAACAAGAAGTGACCCGTCGTAGGAGGGCCTTAATGAATCCCACATCTACGACATGAAACGAAGCAAATGATTTTGTCGAGGTGAAAATGATTTGATGATACAAGTTTCAGGGTGGCAGTCATGAAAGAATGAAGCGTGAAGGTATTGCAGCGGATGAGGCGTAAGCTGGGTTGGTGAATTCTCAGAGTGACTTCTCTTGAACATATCGATGACACTCAAATGGATTGGTAGCATTAACCCCAAACATGGATGGTATGGAGGACCAATGGCGATATGACTGGAGAATGGAATAACCCAACCCAAGTCAATCATAGTGATGGAGTGAAAGTGTCTTGTTCAAGAGCGACCTGCTACCAATAAAGTTTCTTCAAGTTTTCTTCCCAATTTTTCCCCAGTCATTTTTAACCAGTACCTCTTTATTTTTGTCAAGCTTGAGGAGGATAACATATGCTTGTTCTATAATTTGCCCTTCGGGCAAACCCGTCACTATGTTTTAATGAGCCTAGCGACAATGAAACTCGCTCTTGTCTGCATGGAAAAGTTTGTCGCTATTGTTTTAACAAGTTTAATGACAAAGATAACTCGGTCTTTTTCAATTTTAGAGAGTCTAAAAAGAGACGAAAAGGAAACTCCAGTAATCCTTTTTCGTAATATAATCCCTTAAGTCCAAAAAAGTATAAAATAATACAAAAGGGATGACTTTTTGATAGTTTTAATGAGCCGAACAAGACAAGCGCTTGATATTTTTGTGTAATGATCCCTCAGGTCCAAAAAGATTAAAACCTAGAGGAGGGATGGCACTTCCAATCACTTTAACAAGTTGGAGAGGCCAATTTCTCGGCAATCTTTTCATATTTTACAAGTCAGATGAAAAGAGCTTAAAGGAGACTCATTTTTTGAGGAACAAGTGATGTTTTCAGATAGCAGCTGGTTCCAGGTAAGGTTTGGAACTTGTTAGAGTCTGTCTGGTCAGTCCTCCATCAGAGATCAAAACTCTTTATGCATTTCATGTTTAGGTGTCCCGCTCCATTCACCTAGCTGCATTCCACTAGGGGAATGCCATAATCTGACGGAGAAGGTCATGCTAGTCAGTCCCCTTCATGTCTGGCTCCTGCTGGCTCAGTTCTTTGGTCAATAGTCATCAAAGCCCATTACAGTCAAGGGCTGGTCCTTTAAAGGACAAAAGTCATTTTCGATGTCTAGCTCTAGGGATTCATCAATTTGGTCTTTGAACATGTCTAATAAAGCCATGCAGGCTAGAGTGAGGCCCTTACATAGTCATGGTTCAGAGAGCTTCATCGCCATGTGGATAGACTTCGACTCTTCTTCAAAACTCTGTTTTGAAGAAAAGTCAAATAGTGTCATTTATGACAAAATTTTCAAAAAAGTCGTCAGTTGATTTCTTCAGATGCAGTCATGTTCCCGTGGCCAAATGTCCTATCGTGCAATCCCTACAAAGCATGCCAAAAATTTCATCATTTGAGCTAAAATTTCAAAGGGAAAGTGAAAATCAGTGTGTTTGTAAAGTCAGTGAAAAAAGTGCAAAACACAACATTAGAAAAATGGGTTTTCAAGGAAGAAAAAATTAAACCCATCTCTTCCAAGGCTATATATACAAGTTTTCATCCAAATCAAAGGCATTGTGCTATTACAAGCCTTGGAGAAATGTTGCAAAGGTGTGAGTGTGCAATTGTGAGCGTTTGAGTGAGTTGGAGGCGGTTTTAGAGGGCGCGGCGCATATACCTAGGAGCGCAGCGCACATAGAGGGTGCGGTGCACACAGAGCCTACCCACAATTCAATTTTTCTAAGGGCGCAGCGCATACCCAGGGCGCGACACACTGAGCTTTGCGCGCAGTGCACACAGACAGGGGCCGAAACAAGTGCCCAATCATTCCAAATTTTGGTGAAGCCTATCAAATTGAGAGGTAGGCCTTATATCATCCCTTGCTCATCAAATTTTGTCAATGATATGGTGTTTATAGAGATGTTTGAAAGCCACCAAAATGAATAAAATCAACCATAAGAAATCACCAAGAACCATGATGGCTAGGGTTGTTAAAATGTGTTGTTAATGCCAAGGTTTCATTCCACCTGTTATCAATGTAAAAATTCCTTAAAAAATTTGGACAACTTACATGGTTTCTCAACTCTTGTATTAGTCATGGTCAAGTCATGGTGAAGTCATTTTTATGTTTTAGAGTCTAATTCATAGGGTTAGAGTCTCATTTCCATATTCAAATAAAGTTTCATAGCCTCATTCCATGCCCTAAAAGCCTCACCATGTGTTTTGACATCAGTTTGATTCCAAAGGATTCATGTTAGTCTTGGTTTATTCTTTCCATGGTTGTTTCCGTGTCTAAGATCTATAAAAGAGTCTTGTTGGTATGGTCAAATAGGGTCAACACTCCGTTCTTTCCCATCACTGGTCCCACATCACCTAACATTCGATGTGCCAAACTTGTGTCAAGGTTTTCATAGTTAAAAACTCACTCTAAGTGTTTTCGTAGCGCGCTACGAAACCCCTGTAGCAGCCTGTTTTAGCAGAGAAAAACTGTTTTTACTAGTCAACTTACAGAAGCTTTCCTGAACAGCTGAGAACTCAATTTTTCAAACTGAAATAGGTTTTTCTTCCTAACATTCTGCACTACAAAAACCTATTTCATTTTCTTCAAATCCATTCTAAGGAGGGAGAAATGAAAGACTAAACTTGCGCTACGAAATTGTTGTAGGTGCAAGTTTTTCACAGGCATATTTCTCTGTTTTACACCGGTTTTTCAAAGGCATATTCTGGGAGGTAGGGACGGTGTTTCAAAAAACTAAGAGATGTTTTCGTTTTTCACGGATCGGTTCACAAAAACCTCCTTCAGTTTCCTCAAATACATCATGAGCTGGGAGAAATGAAGGACCAAACTTGCGCTATGAAACTGCTGTAGGTGTAGTTTTTCAAAATCAAAGTTTCCTGTTTTACACGTCTTCTTCAAGGATCGATTCTGGACAGCTGGATAAGTATTTTACAAAACCAAGAGAGGTGTTTGTTCTAGACATCCTGGTATATAAAAACCTCCTTCAGTTTATAAAAATGTGTCATGGATGAAGAGATAAAGGCTCTGTCACACGTGCCATTTTCAAGGATCCTAAACCTAAAAACAGGGAAACATGTTCCCTAATTTCTAGGGTTTGCATTCAACAGTCAGATGACCACGTGGGAGGCTTCATCAAGTTCGATTTCATGGAGTGTTAGGTGTCAAATAATGCTTTAAATTTTTAGATATGGTTTTTGTAATCATAATAAGGAGTTACACTCCTAGTTGTATTAGGTCTCTAGGACTCCTAGTTAGGTGTCATTTGCATTTAATAGTTAGTTTTAAGTATCATTAGGTTTCATAGTAGGATGAATTCGAATTTCCCTCATTCTTGAGGAGGAATCCAAGTTATGTAAAGAGCTCTATATATAGCTGAAACAACAATGTAATGTAGGTTGGAAATTTTGTAACAGAAGTATTGTTTTAGCTTATGTAAAGACAATTTTCAGTAATATAAGTTATCTGTTTTTCTTCTCAGGATTCATGAAGGATTTCCATGTTCAGAATGTGTGATTTGTTTTTTCCTTAATGTCTTTTTACAGTTGCATGGATGCATAATCACTCAAAATTCACTGATTGTGCTCTAACTTCCTGTATGCATGTATGAACTGTGGTTTTATGTGAGCTGTGTTTTGAACATCTAAATGCTAAGTGCCCTGACTTCTATGAAAAGGCAGTATCACTGTTTACTGAAGTATGATTGACTCCATAGGCCCAATGGAAACTTATGTAATGTTTATCCAACCATCAAATTTGTTAATGTTATCCCACAAGAGTTAGCCATCTTATTTTAAGTCAAAATCAATAACCCTTTGAGAGAGCCCTCTCAGGCTAAGGAGGCTAAGCCTAGTCAAAAGATTGGTTTGAAATAGTTACTTAAAATTTGCCTGGTTAGCAGCCTTCCAAGGTCTGATTTTGAGATAACATTTTGGTGCGTCTGCCGAGAGCCTGGAGTCTATTCATTCCCGAAATCAAGAGGCTGAACTTCTGAAGGTAGCAGGAGCTCAGACATCATTTTGAGGCTGCAAAACTACCTTGGCGACTCCACACATCGAATAACAAATTGGAAGGTGACTCCACTGCTAGAAGATCAGTAGCTTGATGAAGTTCCAAGATGAGTTCCACTGCAAGAACGAATGCCAGGTATGCTCCTATGAATCGGTCTCACATCCCTGGTTTTCCAAATCATATGCCAAAGGTTGATTGGTTAGAGGATCTTCCAATATTCAAAGATGAATAGAAAGACAATGCTGCTCTTCATTTGGTTAGGTTTCATATGCATGTACGCAATCTTAAGGTTCATTTCCCAGAGGATTGTCTCATGAGAATGTTTATGACCACTTTAGAAGGAAAAACATGGTCTTGGTACAAAATTTTGGAAAATGGTTCAATATATTCGCTTGCTAGTTTTCATGATGAATTCTATGAGATGTATAAAGAATCCCACCCCTCCTTGTTGTTGGTCCAAGATTGTTGTAGACATTCTTTAAGTCTTATTCAGTACTTGGAGGATTGTTATGATGATGATGAATTTATGGATGAAGAAATTTTAGAGGCCCTTCATAACAATGCATTTCAACACCAAGAAGAAAGTATAACATCCCATGAAATGTAGCATGAAGATCAACAGGGGTTTACTTATGAAAACCATATTACATCCTCTAAGATTGATGTAGAGATGCAGCAGACTTGTCAGTCTTCGGATCATTATCAAAATGAACATGATTACAAACACCAAGAAGAAATGTTGGAAGAAATTTTTTATGACCCTCAGGCAGAGGAAAAGGTTGTTCATTTTTGTAATTTCTTGCAGCAGCTTACACCAAAGAATGATGATAATAATGAGGAAAATTACATTGTTTGTTGGAGTGATTCAGAAAAGCAGTTGGATATCTTGTCAAATAAATGTTGTGTAGTTGAGGATCAGTTGTTTGAATATATAGAGTGTTATGATGATCATCAAAATAATCATGTCTTCTTTGACCCTATAAGTGAATACATGGCAAAGCTTTGCACACTAGTATTTCATTTTCATTTGCATTATGAAGATCAGGTACATTATAAGTTGATTTGGTCATCTCACTATCATGGTTATTTTGAGGTCGAATGCAGTCAAGAGCCTCCAATATCAGAAAGGACAATTGATTGGCTTTATTGGAAATATCATGTTTCTTGAGCTACAAGTGGAGCTTGCAGCTGATAGGGTAGCTAGGAATGTGCAAATAAGCTCAGAGTAGGTTGACTGAGCATCTGTTTCAGTAGGTGCAGTTGGAATTCTTAGTTTAGAAACCATTAAAGGCTTGAGGAGCAAATTGGGCAGAAGTTCAAAGTTTTCTTCTAGAGGATGGATAGCGGCACTGGAGCTACAGGTTCTTAATGTACCACAAGGGCACACTATCCCTAGTGGAGCCACTGTTATCACTGTAAAACTTCCTTAAAAAATTTGGACAACATACATGGTTTCTCAATTCTTGTATCAGTCATGGTCAAGTCATGGTGAAGTCATTTTTATGTTTTAGAGTCTAATTCATAGGGTTAGAGTCTCATGTCCATATTCAAATAAAGTTTCATAGCCTCATTCCATGTCCTGAAAGCCTCACCATGTGTTTTGAGATCAGTTTGATTCCAAAGGATTCATGTTAGTCTTGGTCTATTCTTTCCATGGTTGTTTCCGTGTCTAAGATCTATAAAAGAGTCTTGTTGGTATGGTCAAATAGGGTCAACACTCCGTTCTTGCCCATCACTGGTCCCACATCACTTAACATTCCATGCGTCAAACTTGTGTCAAGGTTTTCATAGTTAAAAACTCACTCTAAGTGTTTTCGGAGCGCGCTACAAAACCCCTGTAGCAGCCTGTTTTAGCAGAGAAAAACTGTTTTTACTAGTCAACTTACAGAAGCTTTCCTGAGCAGCTGAGAACTCCATTTTACAAACTGAAAGAGGTTTTTCTTCCTAACATGCTGCACTACAAAAACCTCTTTCCATTTCTTCAAATCCATTCTGAGGTGGGAGAAATGAAAGACTAAACTTGCGCTATGAAACTGCTGTAGGTGCAAGTTTTTCACAGACATATTTCCTGTTTTACACCTGTTTTTCAAAGGCATATTATGGGAGGTAGGGATGGTGTTTCAAAAAAACAAAGAGAGGTTTTTGTTTGTCATGGATCGGATCAAAAAAACCTCCTTCAGTTTCCTCAAATACATCATGAGCTGGGAGAAATGAAGGACCAAACTTGCGCTACGAAACTGCTGTAGGTGCAGTTTTTCAAAATCAAAATTTCCTGTTTTACACGTCTTCTTCAAGGATCGATTCTGGACAGCTGGAGAATTATTTTACAACACAAAGAGAGGTTTTTGTTCTAGACATCCTGGACTACAAAATAATCCTTCAGTTTTGAAAAATGTGTCATGGATGAGGAGATAAAGGCTCTGTCACACGTGCCATTTTCAGGGATCCTAAACCTAAAAATAGGGAAACATGTTCCCTAATTTCTAGGGTTTGCCTTCAACAGTCAGATGACCACATGGGAGGCTTCATCAAATTCGATTTCATGGAGTGTTAGGTGTCAAAGAATGCTTTAAATGTTTAGATATGGTTGTTGTAATCATAATAAGGAGTTACACTCCTAGTTGTATTAGGTTTCTAGGACTCCTAGTTGGGTGTCATTTGCATTTAATAGTTAGTTTTAAGTATCATTAGGTGTCATAGTAGGATGAATTCGAATTTCCCTCATGCTTGAGGAGGAATCCAAGTTATGTAAAGAGATCTATATATAGCTGAAGGATCAATGTACAAGGGGTTGGAAATTTTATGAGAAAAGCTTGTATTTGGCTCATGTAAGACTCATTTTCAGTAATGCATATTTGACCTTACTTCTCAGGATTCATGAAGGATTGTTTATGTTCAGAATATGTGATGTTGTCCTTTTCCTAATTCTTGCAGTGTTATGGATGTATAATCACTCAGAATTCACTGAATGTGCTCTGACTTCCTGTATACATTTATAAACTGTGTGGTCCTATATGAGTTTATGTTCTGAATGTTTGAATAATGAATGCCCTGACTTCCATGTAAGGTTGAGCTCATTGTTTTATTGAGGTGTGTTGACTATGTTATCACTGAAAATATTTCAAAGGAAAAGGGTAAGGTAAGGGAGTTTTTGGCAATCAAATGTTTGGGTGAGAAAGATCTCGGGTCAAAAGCAAGCTATTTCAAATAATTCAGCATTTTCGTAGCGCGCTACGAAACTGCTGTAGGTGATGATATTGTCCAAAGTCACAAATTTTGGGTGGATACTATTGGCCTTAATCCTGATGTTATCAATATGTCATTTCAACCTGTGGTATCTCTGTTGGAAGGGCTTCCTAAGTAGCAAGGACCAGAAGAGCAAGATAGTAGATGGTTTGAACCTGTTCAATGGAAGAAATTTTCACATGTCAGCAGTGCTCCTGTAGAGAACAGTGAAACACTCTAGTAGACCTTATGAGGAGGACGTTGTCTTCATTGCCAATGATTGGCATACATCTCTTCTTCCTTGTTACTTGAAGATTCTTTCACAAATGCCAAGGTTGCATATTGCATACATACCTTGAAGAAGAGGGCCTATATATATATTCAGTTTAAAAAAGCTTCAAGGCACATGAAAAGAAACATTTCAAGATAGCAAAAGGCTCGAAATGGCAAAATTTTAGTTGAACTGCTGAAGCTAAACAGCCCAATCTAAATTGACCAGTTTTGAATATGAGCGGGAATTTTCAAAAGTGAATGTTTACAAGGTATGCACAACATCAGCTGAAGCTATTAAGATTCAACCAGGTCAAGACAAGTGGACATAATAGGCTTACGAATCTTATTTTAGATTTTTTAAAAGTGAGTATATTTACCACACTTCAGGATATCTGGAACAGTTTGCAAGAATTTCGGCTTTCACACAGGTAAATGGTGGACAGCACATTCAAGATAGTCGAAGTTTGGTATTGAAACTGTGATTTTCGAAACAACTCAGCGTTTTCGCAGCGCGCTACGAAACCCCTGTAGCATCTTGTTTTAACAGAGAAAAACTGTTTTTACTAGTCAACTTACAAAAGCTTTCCTGAGCAGCTGAGAACTCCATTTTGAAAACTGAAAGAGGTTTTTCTTCCTAACATGCTGCACTACAAAAATCTCTTTCCATTTATTCAAATTCATTCTGAAGTGGGAGGAATTTGTGGTTGAACTTGCGCTACAAAACTGCTGTAAGTGCAGTTTTTCACAAACAGACTTTTCTTGTTTATCACCTGTTTTTCAAAGACTTATTTTGGGCGGTAGGAACAATTTTTCAAAAAACCGAGAGAGGTTTTTGTTCAGAATGGACTGATTCAAAAAATCCTCCTTCAGGTTCCTCAAATTCATCCTGAGATGGGAGAAACGAGTGACCAAAGTTGCACTACGAAACTGCGAAACTGCTGTAGGTGTTGTTTTATGAGAAAAATGAGCAGTTTAATGGTGATGTCAGCGGATTTTTGAAGGAAACGCCTAAGAAACATAAAGGATATCACTTAAGGCTATCCTAGCTATTCAGAGGATGACAAGTGTGCCTTTTTGTAAAGGTAAAATTTTTGTCTCAAGTTAAACTTTTGTAAAGGTACTTTATGACCAATTAGGGTTTAGCAGAAATGGTATACGAGGAGTATTGTCTTGGTTTATACACATGGCTATCAACGAAGCTTCCAACGCATCTGAAATATGGTGATGCTCATAAATTTTTGGGTATTAAAGAACTGGGTCATGTTGCTTAGTTTTCGAAGGATGGTAGGAGACAGGGACCAGAAAAGCAGGGGTTTTGATCCTAGTGATAAATGATCCATCAGCGCCTTCAGGTATCCAAAGTGAGCTTGTTCTTTGCACCTGTAGCTCAGTCATCTCAGCCTAACCAAAAGCAGACAGCTGTCAAAGATCAAGAAAAGAATCATGTTACGAGGAGAATGAAGTTAGAGTTTTAGTTTGATTGGACTTGTAATTACAGCTCAACACTTATTGGTATTTAATGAGTCTGTTAAAAATAGATAGGGGTAGTTAATGACAGTCATCGAGCTCCCCTCATGCTGGAGGAGGAGACTCAAAGTAGTTAAGATTGTTTTTCTATATATAGTGAAGACTCTGATGTAATGAGGGTTGGAATTTTATGCAAAAAACAGAGTTTATGTTGGCCTGTATAAAAGACTTTTCACAGTAATAGAAAGACTACTTTTTCTTCTCAAGATTCATACTTTGTTCAAATGCTCAAAATGTATGTGGTTTTGTCTTATCCTTCATATTTTACAGCTCTATAGATATGCAATCACTCAGAATTCACCTAGTGCTCAGACTTCCTGTGCATATTTATGAGTTGGGGTTCTTTTGAGAAATGTTTTTTACAGCTCTATAGGTATACAATCACTCTGAATTCACCTAGTGCTTAGACTTCCTGTGTATACTTATGAGTTGAGGTTCTTTGAGAAATGTTTTGAGTGTTTAAACATTACATGCCTTGACTTCCATGAATGAGTAGTTGATAGTTTACGGAAAAGGTGTTTGACTCCATGAGCCCAATGGAAGAAATGTTATGTTGTCTGTCCAACCAGCGTGTTTACTAAATTTTCATTTCAAGAGTTAGCCCTCTTTGTGCTTAAAGATAAATCAATAGTTTATGTTGAGAGAGCCCTCTCAGGTTAGGGAGGCGAATCCTTAGTCAAAAGTCTAGTCTGAAACAGTTACATAAAGTCTAACTGATTAGCAGCCATCAATACTGATTATTCTTCAGGTCCATCTTCTTCATCTACCATGTTTTGTTGAAAAGGAGGTCTCACTGGGGGATCTGCTCGCTGATTTTTATTGTCTCTTGGCCTCTGGTGATTCTGAGGCCTTCTAAACTGAGGGTTCCTGAACCGAGGCTCTTGCTGTGCTTGGGGAGCAGCAGTATTCCCAAGTGCTAATTGTTCCATCAATTTCTCCATAGTTTTCATCATGGTTTCAAGTTTATCTTCTTGAGCAGAGGTAGAAGGCTTCTCCTCCTCCTTTATCCTAGCTTTTGCCATCTTGGACTTTTTAGCAGCTTGTATATTCACCTCTACCTTGATTGCATAATTTTGCATTTCAGCCAAAGTAGCAGACTCTCTCTCTCTCTGAGTAAAAGAGAGAAATCTGAATCAAAGGACTCAGCATACCTTAACTGAGCCAAAGCTCCAGGAGGTTTCAAATGTGCTGGAATGGAATTATATATTTTATTAAATCTCTTGGAAAAGTTTTGAATAGTCTCTTCTTGAGCTCTTCTTAAATTATTATATTCAGTGAGGGCCTGAACATGATTAGTTCTATTTCCCCATTTTCTCAAAAAACTATCTTCAAATTCAGCCCAGCTATGAATACTACCAGCTCCTAAGGCTTTAAACCATTTTCGTACTTCCCCAATAAAAGTTTGAGCAAATAATCTTAATTTTACATCTTCATCATCTACTTCTTCTCTGTCAACAAAGTCATTGAATCTATCCACATGTTCTTCAGCTATAATGTCTTCATCTCCTCCCCATGTTGGAATTCTAGTAGCATATTTGCTAGGGAGATCATGCAAAATTTGGGGTAGAGCTAGAGGAGCATACCTAGCAGGTACTGCCATAAGGAATGGAGGAACTGTGACAGTAGGTACTGTATGACCAGAAGGAGCAGAACTAGTATGAGATGTTGTCTGAGGACTATGTGGACTAGCAGAGGCTGAAGACAAAGTGTGAGTACGAAAAGGACTATTTGGACTTTGTAAACCACTAACAAAAGAGCTCCAATTTGGGAGAGGTAAACCAGTTTTAGAATTAAGCAAAAATTCAAAAGGGTCAAGCTCCTTGAGCTGTTCCAAGTCCTCTTTCTCTAATAACAATTCAGAAGTAACAATTTCCCGGCAGACGCACCAAAATGTTATCACAAAATCAGTACTAATGGCTGCTAATCAGTTAGACTTTATGTAACTGTTTCAGACCAGACTTTTGGCTAAGGATTAGCCTCCCTAACCTGAGAGGGCTCTCTCAACATAAACTATTGATTTATCTTTAAGCACAAAGAGGGCTAACTCTTGAAATGAAAATTTAGTAAACATGCTGGTTGGACAGACAACATAACATTTCTTCCATTGGGCTCATGGAGTCAAACATCTTTTCATAAACTATCACTCTCATTCATGGAATTCAAGGCATGTAGTTTTAAAACACTCAAACATTTTCAATTACCATCACCGTAGTAAACAGGGAGTTGAGCACTAGGTGAATTCGAGTGTTTGTGTACCTAAAGAGCTGTAAAACATGAAGGCAGAACCAACTATTAAGTAACCAGGAAGTCTGAGCACTGGTGATTCAGAGTGATTGTATACTTATAAACTGTAAAACATAAAAGATCAACAGCCACAACATCTTGAGCATTTTAAAAGTTATGAATCTGAAAGAATAAGCATTCTTTCTATTACTGTAAAAAGTCTTGTACATAGGCCAATAAAAACTCTGTTTTTTGCATAAATATCCAACCCTCATTACATCAGAGTTTCCTCTATATATAGGAAAGCATTCTTAACTACTTTAAGCTTTCTCCTCCAGCATGAGGGGAGCTCGATGACTGACATTAACTATCCTTATCTATCTTAACAGACTCATTAAATCTACTAAGCATTGAACTATAATTACAAAAGAGTTCTAATCAAACTTAAACTCTAAGTTTATTCTCCTCGTATCATGATTTCCTTCTAGATCTTCAACAGCTGTCTCCTTTAGTTTTGGCCGTGAAAGCTGAGATAAGGATGCATGAAACCAGACTAGCCTTGGATGCTGAATATGCTGGTGGTTCATTGATCATAATAATAAAACCCCTGTTTTCTCGGTTCTTGCTTCCCATCATCCTTCGAAAGATAAGAAATGTGTTCCCATCTCTTTAATACTTCAAAACTGATGAGTGTCATCATCTTTCCAGATATGCTGGAAGCCCTGTTGATTGAACAAGTGTACAAGCCCACATCCTCGTATGCATCTTCAGCCAAACCCTAACCACCGGTAATAAAGTACCTTTAATAAAGCTATGGCTTAAGACAAAATATTTTACCTTTATGAAGGATGGACACATGTCGTTATTTGAATGGCCCTTATAGTCTTATGTGGTCTCCTTGATGTTCATTAGGCCACTTATTCAAACTCTGCTGACCTCATCCTAAAACTGTTTATTTTTTTTTTTTAAACAGCACCTACAGTAGTTTCGTAGCGCGCTACGAAACTGCTGTTCTTTTCAAAAACACAGTCTTTAATGAATGTATCAATAATCTTTGTGACTGTAACAGCTTCTGCTTCTGGCTTCAAAATTCCTAATTTACCTTGATTTTATGTGCCGTGTTTGCATGCCTCAAAAAACAATGAACTTAAGTAGAATAAAACAAAACTTTTGGAGCAGCACCTGACTTTTTTAAAATGTGAAATTTTATTTGGCAGCTAACTTATTTAGCTGTGCCTTTAGTTTTGCAACTTCTTTTTCCATGGCTGCTATTTCTACTACGGCCTTCTCCATCTCAGCCATTTCTTTTTCGGTTGCCTCCCATTTTTCTTTTGAAGATGTAGTCTTTGTTTCTTTGGAAATGGGAACCTTTTTATTTAGATTTTTCTTCTTGATTTCTTTTGTTTTTTCTGTTCTGGGCAGCTGCTTCTCCATTTCTTTTGCTTGTCTTCTTGTATAGGGTTTCTTTTTCATTTTCTCTACCTCCTCTGTTTTAGGTAGTTGTTCAATTACTTCTGTTGCAGGCACCTTCACAGCTACCTCTTCCCTATGCAATTGCTCAGCTTCTTTAACTTGCTTCCTGGTGATTGGTCTCCGTGGTTTGAACATAAATTCTTTACCAGATTCCTCAAACCTTAACCTCTTTGAGGCCTTTGATTTTTTGGTGCTTTCTGGTGATGATTGGGTTAGGTCAATATGCATTGACTCAACCTGCACTGATTTAGCTTGCTCAAAATCAATTGC
>APFE030563089.1:287003-304291 GCA_000404065.3 Pinus taeda
TGTGTTTTAATAGCATCCTTTATGCATCCCACTATTGGCTGTTTATAGCATGCTTTTCTTTCAATCGTATATATATATCGATGATATAAATAGTGAATGTAGTAATTTGTGTTAATCGCTTCGTTTGACCTGGAGAGACTATTGGAGAAGGCCAACAGGGACAAAAACATATTTAGGAGGATGACTTGTCATTACATGGCATAGAACATGAGCGCAAGGGCCCAAATAAGGTGTTTGAAGGCCAAACTGAGCAGAGCAACAAAAGAGGAAAAAGAGCAAGATCGGCTTTGAATCTTGGTTGAAGCTTTTGTGGCCCAACATAGTGCCTCTTAGAGAACCTCCAGCCCAAATTTCAAGAAATTTGGGACAATTTTGGTCACATGGGAATTTTTTGGCATAAACACAGGTTTTTTCTCTATATGCGCTGCGCCACCGGTGCGACACGTAGGATTGGGAGCTCCAAATGTGAAATGGTTTGCATTTATGGATTCAGCAGGAAAAATCACGACTACTGGCACTCGGGCAAGAAATTTGGGCATGATTTGAGTCTCCAGGAGGTCAAAAACACCAAAAAAATGGCCTCACTACCCCTTTTTTGACACACAGGAAGAAGTCTTGGAAGAATGAAGATTTGGAGGGGCAAATCTGCTCCAAATTCAAAAATTCCACTTGGGTTGGAAAGTAGATAGGACAGCCTTTCCAGAAAGCATACTTGGGAACATTTTGGACACCTGCAAGTGCCTCAAAATTGGCCTCAAAGTGGCGTGGCGCATATAGGAAAGGGCGCGGCACATATAGGAAAAAGGCCCAAATTGCCTCTTTTTCGCGAAATTTTGCTTCGTGACTTTTCATAAGTGGGCCCCCTCATCTACACTTCATTTTTGAGGCACCAAAGGTGGCATTTAAGGTATTCTCACTCCAGATGGGCATCTATCCAAGTGGCAAAGGAAGGCAAAGGGTCACCCAAGCCATTTGTCATGTTTTTGGCGCTGCACCTGTAGCTGATGTTTGGCTCTCCACCTTCATTTTGTAATGATTCGAGTAACTCCCCATCCCTTGGGTGTTCTATCTCTTCATGGCACATTCTATATATTGTATGCAAACCATTTGCAAAGGGTTTGGCTTGTAACTTCTGGGAGACTGTGGGAAAGAAACTCTATTTCTGCATTGTATATTTTTTACAGAGGATTAATGAAAGGCAGTGGCTCTGTTTCATGAGATTCATGTGGTTGTGAGTGTAACAAATGTGTCTCTTATGTTTCATATGTATCTTGTTATGTTTCATAGTTCATTTCATATTCATTTCCAGTGAATTTTTCTAAGTTAGCTAAGGTAGAATTCAATTTTATTGCTCTGCCTGTGGGAAAATTTCATGTTCAATGTTTATTCTTCTGTTGAAAAGGATTCATGTTGTCCATGCCCTTTCCATTCTCTTACTCAATCTCTCCATTCCACACTATCTTAAACTAAATTTCTAGGCTCTCCGCCTATCTTTCCTCACAAAGTAATATGTGCCTTTGTATTAAGTTCTTTGTTCATTGAGGTCCATTGGTCCCATACCATCCCAGAAACACAGTCATTCAGAAAAATCACTTCTTATGTCCATATTCACTTACTAGCCTAAGATAAATAGTTCATTGTAAGTCATCTCAGGCCTTTTCGTTTATCTATTCACTGAGTGTGACTCGAAGAGAGCCCTCTCCTGTTCTGGTAGGGCTAGCTACCAGACTGAGCGTGGTTTTTGGTTATCCTGAATTTTGCCTTCTTTCAGCCTAAGGTGGATTTAGGTGATAACATAGTGGCGACCATTCTGGGGATGAAATCAATACCCTTACTTCTTAATAATTCTAAGCTTCTGGATGATAAGTTTAGGATTTGATAGGCTGAGTAAAGTTGGTCGTGTCCTTTGATTTTTCTCAATAGCACGTTGGCTTCTAGAAGATACACCAGAGATAATCCAGATCCCGACCCTCCACACATCTACGAAAATCCCAATTTGATTTCAAGAATTTGTCGTCAAGAAAGCTCTATATCGCCCGTGCTCAAATCCCATTCATGCCCGGACATTTTTGAGTATATTGAAGAGCTAGAGTTTGATGAGAAGTTTGAATTATCGTTGTTCGAAACCAAGTCCGAAAGAGTGGTTGACTCTACTGTCCAAAATCCACAGTTTCTTGTATACTTGGAGACGAAAAGGGCTAACCAGTCGATTGATAACTACATAGTAGCTCAGCTTCAAACTCAAATTGCTAGCCCCTTACAAACTATGCACACTCCTCCATCACCTCCAAGGACAAATCCGCCAAGAGTGATGGTTGCACTTTTTGCACCTCTTGTTTTGCCTCAAGTTTTAGATGATATGCCCGCAGATTACCAAAGCAAAATCCCTTTTTTTTATGGCACTCCTAATGGTATCACTTCTCAGCAACATGTGGATAGAATGGCATACTTCTATGAACTTCATGAGATCGATGCGGAGAATGTGGCAATGAGACTCTTTGTACAAACATTTGCAGGTGAAGTGAGGAAATGGTTCAGAGGTTTGCTGGCTGCTCGTATCGCTACCTTGGCTGACCTACAAAGAAAATTTTTAAACCACTTGGAAGTGAAGAAGAATCCTCTTCAAATTCTGGTCGAATATGAGCAAATCAAAAGAAACACTAGAGAGTCAGTCCAAGATTATTGTACTAGATTCAATACAGTTTATAATGAAATTCCAGATAATCTAAGGCCACCTGTGGGACTAGCCATGTTGAATTTCCCAGATGGTTTTGATGCTGACATGGCTTATCAATTGAGAGAAAGAGAACCGACCACAATGGAAGACATGCAGAAGATAGCGGTTAGTGTTGAAGCAAATCTGCTAACTAAGAGAGCTAGAGAAAAAGCAGAGAAGAAGGTCATTGCAAAGGAAGAATCTTCCTCGGTAGATCAGCTACTTCAGAAGGTACAGTAGATGCTTGAAAGAGTGAAACTTGATAAACCAGAGCCACAAGTTATAAATCCTAACTTCCGTGGGCAGCAACAATCACAGTATAGAATAAGACAAAGAGATCAATGAGCCCAAGAGCCGATTGCACAACAGCTAGTGCAGACACCTTTGCAGCAAAATTTTGTGCATGGGCCGGAATTAGATGAGGACGGGAATGTAATAGGCAAAGAAAATCACCTCTTTACTCCTGATGATTTGCCTATTTATCTCACTGAAGAGGAGGAGTATGCAGAGAATTCAGCTGCACACCAAGATGTAGATTTCATTCTAGCAAGCGACACCGTCTTGGAGGAAGAATCAGATGAATACCAAAGAGGCTACATGAATGCTTTGACTACCCAAAAACAACGATATTCACTTAGAAATAGAGATGTGCCGGTCAGACCCATTCAGAAAAAGAAGGATGTTGAAGCATCAAAGAATGATTCAACAGTTACACAAAGGAAAGGAAAGGAGGCGGTTGATCCGGAGAGCAACAAATCAACATCGGCAGAACCATCACATCAGCAAGTTGCATCGAAAGAAAAGGAGAGGAAATAAATCCCAATCAAAGAGGTAGAAAATATTGCCGCTTTCAATTTAGAGAATGATATTTTTAAATTGAAGATATCCATCCCCTTGACTGAAATATTGAAGAACAACAGTTATAAAGGACAAGTATCTAAAATGTTGAATTTAGACCCAATGTCCGACATGGTGAATGTCGAAGATGATCAACCTGAAATGATTTTTGGGCCAGCATCAAATGGTGAGTCTCCTGATAGTGATGTGCCACCTTTTTACATTAGTTTAAGGTTGCACGATTTTGTGTTACATAACGCCATGTTCGATTCCAGAGCTTCTCACAATCTCATGCCCAAGGCAATCATGGATAAGCTTGGTTTGGACATTACTCAACAATATCATGATCTCTATTCGTTTGATTCCAACAGAGTAAGATGTATAGGTCTCATCAAAGACTTGGTTGTGAGTTTGGATCAGCTCCCAATGAAGAATGTTTTGATGGATGTTGTGGTAGCAGACCTTCCTCCAAGGTTTGGCATGCTTCTTTCCAGGTCTTGGGTAGCGAAACTGAAAGGGACACTACAGCTAGATTTCTCCTATGCAGCAATTCTAGTGTTTGGACAAATGAGGAAATTGTATCAGGAACAAAAAATGAAGTACATGATCACAAGCAAGGAGAAACCAATAAATCATCCTATTAACTATGTACATATATTAGAGTCTTTTGTTTTGTATTCAGATAGTTTAAATGATATAGAGAGTCAGTTGGTAGAAGCAGATGATATTCCGGAGATAACAGAAAATTTCAGAGAAGTTTTGAAGAAAGAAGAACAAGAACAGCAAAACACCATTGGGCAATCAGCTGAAAATAATGGATAGCAAGCAATAAAGGCACAACAAACAAATTTCTAGCACTTGCAAGAGGAGGAAGAAGGTTTGTGGACCATGGATTTCTATGGAGCAGTGGGAAATGATGGCACTGGAATTGGAATTTGGGTACGCAGTCCTTTCTCCGCCCCAAACAAAGTCCCTAGTAACGTACGGGTATGCTCTTACAAGTTGGATTTTGAGTGTTCAAATAATGAAGCTGAGTATGAAGCTCTGATTTTTGGCCTAAAGATTCTAAGGAAGCTTAGCACCAAGAGGATTTCAATATATGGTGACTCCGAATTGGTTATCAAGCAGGTCAGAGGCGAATATCAAGCAAAGCATCCCAGGATGCGGGCCTACGGTAATGCAGTCTTAGACATTTTGAAATTATTTTCAGAATACACCTTGACATGTGTGCCTCCTATACAAAATAGTATTGTTGACGCTCTTGCCAAGGCAGCAAGTAGTTTGAAGATTCCAATGAACTCTAGCAACAAATTCGAAATTCATGTCAAGCATCGTCCTGCCGTTCCAAACAATCAGAGATATTGGCAAGTGTTCCAAGATGACGAGGAAATTCATGATTTTCTGCAAAACAAAGGCAAGTTCAAAGAGACCTCAATTGATGAGGAAAATGACGATGGAAAAGGTAATGGTACAAATGAGATGTAGATCAATGAAGTGGACGTGTTGCAGTTGAAGAATAACGTTATTCCCAAAGGCTTGATACCTATAGAAGAACTCTTTTATCAAGATGATGTAGCCTGCAAGCCGACATTGTAGCCAACAGAGAAGGGTGTGGAAGAAGTCAATATCAGGACAGCTGCAAATCCTAAATTGGTAAATTGTCCAAAGCATTGCCGTCAAAGATCAAGGACAAATATATCAGTTTGATGTCTTCATTTGCAGATGTGTTTGCTTGGGACTATTCCAACTTAAATACATATGACACCAATATAATTCAGCACATTATACCCATCAAGCCCAATCAAAAACCATTCAGACAGAAGTTGAGAAGGCTAAACCCAAAGCTGCTACCATCTATTGAAAAGGAGATCAGCAGGTTGTACAAATCAGGGATCATTGTGCCAATCAGATTTTCAGATTGGATCTCTAACTTGGTGCCTGTAAGGAAGAAGACAGGTGAGATTCGCTTATGCATTGATTTCAGAAATCTCAACAAAGTTTCATTGAAGGACAACTATTCACTGCCCAAAATGGACCATATACTTCAGCGAGTAGTGGGAGCATCTCGTATGTCACTGCTTGATGGTTATTCCAGATATAACCAAGTTTCTATCCATGAGGATGACCAAGACAAGACAGCGTTCACCACTCCATGGGGAACCTTTTATTACGCTAAAATGCCTTTCGGTTTGAAGAATGTGGTGCCACATTTCAGCGTGCTATGGACTTGGCTTTTGCAAATGAGAAGGATGTCTTTTTGGTGGTGTATTTGGATGATTTGACGGTGTTTTCTAAATCTGATGAAGAGCACATGTACCATCTTAAAACCGTCTTCCTAAAGTGCAGAAAATATGGCTTGTCGCTGAATCCAAAGAAGAGATTGTTCACCATGGAAGAAGGCAAACTACTCGGGCACATTATCTCAAAAGATGGCATCCATATTGACCCAACACATGTGCAAGCAATTCAGCAAATCGATCTGCCCCAGAATAAAAAAGAGATACAATCGTTCAATGGTAAGATGAATTTCCTACGCTGCTTTATACCCAATCTTGTTGAGCATCTAAGAGAGATGACAAACATGCTTAAGAAGGAAAGCCAAGTGAAATGGATGGAAGAGGCTGTAAAATCTTTCAATTTGGTCAAATTGGCTCTTTCCTCAGCTCCAGTTCTAGTCAGCCCGGACTACACTAAGGATTTCATATTGTTTTCATTTGCTTCGGAGCATACTATGGCAGCGGTGTTATTGCAGAAGAGAGATGATCATGAAAGACCCGTTGCATTTTTCAGCAGAGCTATAAGAGATGCAGCTTTAAAGTACAACATCATTAAGAAACAAGCCCTTGCTTTTGTGAAGGCATTGAAAGATTTCTGGGTGTATATTCTACATTCTCACATTCTGGCCTATGTTCCTAACAATGTTGTAAAAGATGTTTTAGTGCATACCAATCCGGAAGGAAGAAGAGGCAAGTGGATTGCAGCCTTGCTGGAATATGATGTGGAAATAAAGCCCACAAAGCTGGTGAAAAGACAGGGATTGGCGAAGCTAATGGCTGAATCAAACTTGCATGACTTGGACATAAATCTGATCACTGCTATGTCTGATGAGAATGAGGAAGAATCGTCAATTCAGGTATCGTAAATGTTTTCTCTTTCTCCATGGTATTCAAATATCATATATGTGCTCAAAAATTTGTCACCACCACCCGGCATGACTAGAAACAAAGCGAGAACACTCAAGTTGAAGGTTGCCAATTTTTGCATTCTTAATTCTGCACTATATTGGAAATATCTCGGTCGCATCTTGTTAAATTGTTTGGTGGAAAAGGAAGCGAAGAAAGTCATGGAGGATTGCCACCAAGGAGACTGTGGTAGTCACCTTTTTTGGAAGTCAATAGCAAACAAAATTTTGAGAGCAAGGTACTATTGGCCGACATTGTTTGTTGATGTATATAAGATGGTTAAGCATTTTCACAAGTGTTAGATTTTCGAAGGGAAGTGGAAGTTACAGCCTCTACCACTCAAGCCCATAGAGGTGAGTGCCCCTTTTCAGCAATGGGGATTGGATTTCATTGGCGAAATTCATCCTGCTTCTTTCGGACAGCATAGATGGATCCTCAAAAATTCCCACCAAACAAGCTACAGATGCGGTAATCATTTCATTCCTTGAAAATAACATCTTGTCTCACTTTGGGTGCCCAAATAAGCTAATCACTGATAACGCAACAGCTTTCAAATCAAAAAGGATGGTAGAGTTTTGTCATAAATATCACATCATTTTGGGTCACTCAACTACCTATCATCCGCAAGGCAATGGATTGGTGGAATCTTCAAACAAATCATTGGTCAACATAATGAAGAAGCTGCTGGAAATAAACAAGAGATGGCATAAGAGGTTGGTAAATGCGCTTTAGGCAGATCGGGTTAGCCAGAAAAAATCCATAGGTACATCACCATTTGAGCATGTTTATGGAGTTGATACAGTATTTCCTACCTCTCTCGCTGCCCTGGTTGTCAAAATTCTTCAAGAGGCTGGCAATGAAGAAGATCCCATGCAGAGAAGGTTGAATCAAATGGTCCACTTGCTGCAGACCAGAGAAGAAGTTTTCAAGAACACATCCAAATTGCAGGAGAAAATCAAGAAAATTTATGACACAAAGGCAAAGGTGGACAAATTTTAGGTGGATGATGTGGTGCTGAAGTGGGATGCAAGGAAGGAGGAGAAAGGAAAGCACAGTAAGTTCGAGAACCTTTGGAAAGTTCTTTTCGAGATTGCAGCATATCGGGGGTAGAATGCCTTTCTTCTGAAAGAAATGAACGGGGAAGATTGTCCAGGAGGGCCGATCAATGGTCGGTTGCTCAAGTGGTACCATTTCTAAGTTGTTAACGCTACTTCCACTGTCACTGTAAATACCATTTTATTTCAATTTAGTTAGAGTTGGTCAAGTTAGCCTTTAAGTCATGTCAACGTCAAGTTTGAGTCAGTTTTTTAGTCATTTCTGTTTCATAAATGAGTCAGAGTCCTTTGTTATTTATCGAAATGATGACTCCATAGCCCAATGGATGAAGGCACTATCTAGCTCTTCCAGAGATCTGTTGTTCTTGGCACCTCCGAGGAGCTACCATACCCCATTGGAGCCCATGTTAGAGTCGGTCTGGCCAGTCATCCATCAGAGGTCAAAACTCTTTATAAATTTCATGTTTAGGTGTCCCACTCCATTCACCCAGCTGCATTCCACTAGAGGCATGCCATAATCTGACGAAGAAGGTCATGCTAGTCAGTCCCCTTCATGTCTGGCTCCTACTGGCTCAGTTCTTTGGTCAATAGTCATCAAAGCCCATTACAGTCAAGGTCTGGTCCTTTAAAGGACAAAAGTCATTTTCAATGTCTAGGTCTAGGGATTCATCAATTTGGTCTTTGAACATGTCCAGTAAATCCATGGAGGCCAGAGTGAGGCCCTTACACAGTCATGGTTCAGAGAGCTTCATCTTCATGTGGATAGACTTCGACTCTTCTTCAAAACTCTATTTTGAAGAAAAGTCAAACAGTGTCATTTATGACAAAATTTTCAAAAAAAGTCGTCAGTTGATTTCTTCAGATGCAATCATTGTTTCCATGGCCAAATGTCCTGCCGTGCAATCCCTGCAAAGAGTGCCGAAAATTTCATCATTTGAGCTAAAATTTCAAAGGGAAAGTGAAAATCAGTGTGTTTGTAAAGTCAGTGAAAAAAGTGCAAAACACAACATTAGAAAAATGGGTTTTCAAGGAAGCAAAAATTAAACCCATCTCTTCCAACACTATATATACAAGTTTTCATCCAAATCAAAGGCATTGTGCTATTACAAGCCTTGGAGAAACGTTGCAAAGGTGTGAGTGTGCAATTGTGAGCGTTTGAGTGAATTGGAGGCGGTTTTAGAGGGCGCGGCGCATATACCTAGGAGCGCGGTGCACACAGAGGGTGCAACGATTCAATTTTTCTAAGGGCGCGGTGCACACAGACAAGGGCCGAAAAAAGTGCCCAATCACTTCCAAATTTTGGTGAAGCCTATCAAATTGAGAGGTAGACCTTATATCATCCCTTGCTCATCAAATTTTGTCAATGATATGTTGTTTATAGAGATGTTTGAAAGCCACCAAAATCCATAAAATCAACCATAATAAATCACGAAGAACCATGATGGCTAGGGTTGTTAAAATGTGTTGTTCATGCCAAGGTTTCATTCCACCCACCTTTTTCCCCTCACTTATCATTTTTCCCATCCTCCCTCTCTCATTTTTCCTAAAATCCCTACCCTAAACTACTACCAAACCCTCTCCCCTATCCCTCCACTATTTGGCCAACATGACACCCCAAACCATACCCTCTCAAAAACCCCAAACTCCTCCCATATCCCTAACAAATTTCTCCCTATAACCCCTATTCCCATTACATCACTCCCTTCCTAATACTCCCTGTTTCATTGTTCCCCTTGGTGACAGATATCACAAAGACACCCAGCCTCACACCATCATCAAAGGGCAGCCTAATCACAATCCACATTGCAGTCATGACATCACAGCATTCGTCAGAGTATGAGATGGAGACACAGAGTGGCTCATCCTCAGAAGAGCAGGCTCCCAGGAGACACCACAAGAGTGACAAACATGTCAGGGATGAACCCACTACTCTCACCAAGTTACAAGCATGCCCTCTTGCCATGTCATGCTTCCAGCACCTATCATGTTTTGAATTTTGTCAAAGGGTGGCAAATGTTAGAGTTCATCATGAGTTGGCCCGTTTATTTGTGCTTCATCTACATGGAGGTCATTCTATCTTGGCCGGGGTCACTTTCACATTGACACCCAAAGCTATATCAGTGGCAACAAGTATACCAAATGTTGGAGAATAGTGGCATAAGAAGAAGAAGGTGGATAGGCAACACTATGAGCCTTACATCAAGGCCAGATTCTTGAGACAGCTCACAAGAGTCTTTCCCTTAAGATACTTGAAAGATGAGTATGCTCCACTCATGAGATTGATCATGAAATACTTCAGCTGTGAGGGGAGGTTCTCTCGACTATATGCCTATCACATTCGGTTGCTCATGCACTTTACTATGGTGAGGATGATGAACCTCCCGTTTTTCATATGTAGGAACATAGAGAGGATGAACACCTTCATACTGCATAAGACCCCTCAGCAGTAGCTTAACGGTGTGTTTCACTTTTCTCTTATCCGGATTTTGGTAGATCATCAGTTGGGATTACAGGGCATTGCTTGGGAGGCCTTCATCTCCCATGATTTCTTCAACACATCACAGGTACTATCAGAGCCAGAGTAGGAGATGGGTGGTCCTTCTCATCAGCATGAGCACCATGAGACCACTACCATGCCAGTTTTTGCTACATATCAGAGAAGCAATAGGCACTTGTTTGCAGCAGCAAAGCGAGTGTTATCTCCACCGAGGGTGGAAGGGGCCTGGCTTCCGGCATCTGTGACCCAAGTACTAGATAAGGGCAAGAAACCCATGCATGATGAAGGGCCATCAAGTGTGCAGGAGATCGATGTCATCCTCATTCAGGGTGATGAGGCAGAGGCAGAAAATGCCAAACTTAGGATGACCATTCAGGAGCAGGACTCGGAGATCCAAGACTTGATACTCAATGTGGAGAGGGCCAGATAGATCATCAAGTAACTGGAGTAGAGGAACAAGTAGCTTGAGGACGAGCAGGCAATCATGGAGCTGCAGAGCATCCGTGAAAATCGACAAGTACCCAGCAAAGGAGGATCGAGCTCACTACCTTGGAGCAAGAGATCAACAACGACCGTGAGTCTTGGTTAGAGCGGATCAATCTACACCTGGAGAGACTGTTGGAGAAGGCCAATAGGGACAAAACCATATTGAGGAGGATGGCTTGTCATTACAGGGCACGGAACATGAGCGCAAGGGCCTGAATAAGGAGCTTGAAGGCAAAACTGAGCAGAGCAACAAAAGAGGCAAAAGAGCAAGATCGGCTTCAAATCTTGGCTGAAGCTTCTGTGGCCCAACATAGTGCCTCTTAGAGAACCTCCAGCCCAAATTTCAAGAAATTTGGGACAATTTTGGTCACATGGGAATTTTTTGGCACAAACACAGGTTTTCTCTCTATACGCGATTGGGAGCTCCAAATGAGAAATGGTTTGGATTTTTGGATTCAGCAGGAAAAATAACGACTATTAGCACTTGGGCAAGAAATTTGGGCATTATTTGAGTCTCCAGGAGGTCAAAAACACCAAAAAAATGGCCTCACTACCCCTATTTTGACACACAGGAAGAAGTCTTGGGAGAATGAAGATTTGGAGGGGAAAATCAGCTCCAAATTCAAAAATTCCACTTGGGTTGGAAAGTAGACAGGACAGGCTTTCCAGCAAGCATACTTGGGCACATTTTGGACACCTGCAAGTGCCTCAAAACTGGACTCAAAGTGGCGTGGCGCATACAGGAAAGGGCGCGGCACATATAGGAAAAAGGCCCAAATTGTCTCTGTTTCGCGAAATTTCACTTCGTGACTTTTCATAAGTGGGCCCCCTCATCTACACTTCATTTTTGCGGCACCAAAGGTTGCATTTAAAGTATTTTCACTCCAGATGGGAATCCATCCAAGTGGCAAAGGAAGGCAAAAGGTCACCCAAGCCATTTGTCATGTTTGTGGCGCTTCACCTGTAGCTGATGTTTGGATCTCCACCTTCATTTTGTAATGATTCAAGTAACTCCCCATCCCTTGGGTGTTCTATATCTTCATGGCACATTCTATATATTGTATGCAAACCATTTGCAAATGGTTGGTTGGCTTGTAACTTCTAGGAGACTGTGGGAAAGAAACTTTGTTTCTGTGTTGTATATTTTTTACAGAGGATTAATGAAAGGCAGTGGCTCTGTTTCATGAGATTCATGTGGTTGTGAGTGTAGCAAATGTGACTCTTATGTTTCATATGTATCTTGTTATGTTTCATAGTTCATTTCATATTCATTTCTAGTGAAGTTTTCTAAGTTAGCTAAGGTAGAATTCAATTTTATTGCTCTGCCTGTGGGAAAATTTCATGTTCAGTGTTCATTCTTCTGTTGAAAAGGATTCATTTTGTCCATGCCCTTTTCACCCTCTTACTCAATCTCTCCATTCTGCACTATCTTAAACTAAATTACTAGGCTCTCCGCCTATCTTGCCTCACGAAGTAATTCATGCCTTTGTATTAAGTTCTCTGTTCATTGAGGTCCATTGGTCCCATACCATCCCAAAAACACAGTCATTCATAAAAATCACTTCTTATGCCCATATTCACTTACTAGCCTAAGATAAATAGTTCACTGTAAGTCATCTCAGGCCTTTTCGTTTATCTATTCACTTAGTGTGACTCGGAGAGAGCCCTCTCCTGTTCTAGTAGGGCTAGCTACCAGACTGAGCGTGGTTTGTGGTTTCCTTGAATTTTGCCTTCTTTCAGCCTAAGGCAGATTTAGGTGATAACAGAACTTTTCAATCACGGCAGTGTAAAGAAGATGGCTAATAGAATCACTCGTCGCAGCTGTTCCTCAAAAGGGGTAAACAATCAAATGGAGGCGTATGATCAGCTAAAAAAGAGTGGAGGTGATGGTAAGAACACGACCAAGGCTCAAAAGTTGATGATTACGTGATCGCAATGGTTAGTTAGCGAAGGATGGGTTCATTTTTTAATGAGCTTAAACTGTGGGGGAACATATGCTCATTGCTAGGTTTATTTTTTAATGAGCTTGAACTTAGCGTAAACATGCTCGTGTCAGTCGTATAATAAGGATGTCTCATCAACAGGTTCATTTTTTAGGGCGTTTGCCCCATTCGAAACTTTTCTCTGAAGCCTTTTTTATGCAAGCTAGGAACAACCCACCTACGAGGTTAAAGGGTTGAGAGCCTACAAATTACGAAAATAAGCCTACCAACTACAAAAATAAAAGGTCACTTTTCACTTGGATGTAAGAGATTTACATGCCCCCAGGTATAAAGAAAATTAGAGTTTCTAGGTTACCATATGGAAGTTCTCACATTTGCAAGATTGTTCCATCTGCATTTGTAGACAAAACACTTCCTTGGCTCTATCCATCAAAATAGACAAAGGTTAATGGTGGGACACATCCACTCACATAATTTTGATGAGGGAATCTTATCCCAGTCTAATTCCATTTTCCTAAATGGATGGGTGTTTTAGACTAGCCATATATCCTCCGCGGAAACCTAACCTATACCTAAAGTTTTCTTGCCGAAGCAGACCAGGGTGCATGCCCCCTGGGTTTAGTCACATTCACCGAATCACTCGCGCTCATCAGGTGGACGGACTGGAGATTGATGAGACATTCCTTGTGCAAAAAGACCAGTTAGGGATGGCACTTGACTAGTAGATGTGTTTGAACCAGGGAATGAAAGCTGGTCTATGATTTAGACCACTTTGCCTTCATGCGGGAAACACATCACTGGAAAGAGTGAGGAAAAAATAGCTTCAATGCTATAAATGTAGTCACACCCAAGGAGTAGATTGTAATCTAATGGCCCTTGGACTACCATCACGTTCAGATAAACGTTTTTCCTTCTCAAAGTTATAGGAAAACTTGGAAGGATCCCTAACAGTTGATTGGTTCCTTTGTTGAAGCCTGTCAAATTTTAAATCTCAGGCAGAGGAGATGGAAAACCAAGCGCTTTCCAAGTAGTTGAGGAAAGGATACTCACAGAAGCCCCTTCATCTATGATAGTACCAACCATGATCATTCTGTAATCTTGTACTATGATTTGGTATGGTACATTAGATGGTAGACAGGGTCTGCCTAGTAGATTCCAATCGAAGGAAACGACTAGATTGCTTGGAGGAGGGACCGAATAAACGGCTGGGTAAATCTCTGACGAACTTCCTTCTTGTGGTAAAGGAATGGGTAGATTGCCCCCATGTTCATCAGATTCTGTGTTGAAAAAAATAATTTGAATGGTGTCGTTCTCATTCTCTTTGTTGATTGTATCATCTGAAGGTAGACCTTTTGAAGACAAGACTGGGTCGACTGCCATCTTGACCTGTTGACTTTGGTCTGGTGTGGACTCAGAGGGTTTAGATTCAATGATAGATGCTTCGACTAACCACAAAGGTGTGTCAATCAGATTTTCAACTAGTGATGGACTCGGTAAGAGTTTCTCATATCCAGGAGGAAGCCGTAGCGATGAAGCAGAATGGTTATCCAAGACTCTTTTAGCTTCATCTAAGAAGGGACAGTGGTGGATGGCATGATCACCTTCACACATTCTACAAGGAAATTTAGATCTTCCTTTTTTTCCATTGACTTCATTTTCACTAGTTGACGGTGTACTTTCAACATGATCGTCAGAGGTTGAGAGCACTAGATTGTGCAAGCGGGGAGAACAGTCCCTTAAGATCCGTGGGATGCAAGGACAATCTCGATGATAGTGGTCTCCTTTGCAAATGACACATGGAGATTTAGGTTTGGATGGTGCAGTGTGTGGATTTTCGCAAGACGATGCATGGTTGCCCCCTTTTGCCGTTAACTTCTTTTTCTTCTTCTCCTTCCCTTTCTTCTTCTTCTCAGTTACTTGGTTTTTAGTTTTACTAGCTTCACCAAGCGAAGAGGAAGAAGGAGAGGGAGAAACAAACGAAGTAGAAGGTTGGGGGGTAACTCTAGTATCATCCGGTTGCTGATTTGATTGCTCAGGAATCACGGTGTTTTGAACGACAGAGGTCGAGAAAAGCCATACTGGAAATCCAATTTTTAGTCTTGGAAGGCACAATGTGGCCATATGAGGTGCACCAACATCTCCCCAAGAGGAGAAGGGACTAGGATTCCCCCCAAGGGGAAATCCTTGATTGGTGGACTCCATTTTCTCAACCTAAGACCAATGAGGGAACAGTGATGTTATTTAGATTAAAAAAAAAAATTTATGACGCTTTGACACAACTTGCTTTTTCAATTGTTAAGAGTCAAGAAAAAGCTAAAGATGACTCTAGTTTCCTTCGATTTTTAATGATCCTGAAGTGACAAGTGCTCAGATGGACCTTTTCTTTTAAGTAGTCTGAAAATAAATGAAAGTGACTACTCTAGAAATCTAGATAGAGGGATTACCAAACCAATCGCAAAACTGCAGAATACTTTTTAAGGTACGGCAGTCAATCTTCCTGAATGCAGTGTTCAGTGTATTGTGATTGATAGGGCGGCAAACACAGCTTCCTAAGGATAAAGGATATAGCCTATTGTGGTATCTCAATATATACTCGACGGTACGTGGGAGCACAAGTCTGTACTGGCACTTGTCGTATCAAAGAGGAGGAGTCACCCAACCTACGATGAAAACGATAGTTACCAAGCTTTACGACGCCAGAATACGTCTCTAGCCTAGACTTCTAGATGTTGCGCGTTAGGTTCCAAAGCGTTTTTATGTTCATTGAAATTTATTTTACAGTTGATCTTTCTTAAGAAGTTTACCTTTAAGGTTCACCACGTGATGTAGATATACAATTCCTAAATATGCAATCTAAGATGATAAATAGTCGTTTACTTTCTTTTTGCAATGAAAATCCTAGCTACTAAGGAAAGAGAAGCAAAATTCTTTCAACCTAGAGAAGAGAGCACACACTAAGATGCACTGTCCTAAATCAATTTCTGCATGCAGTCTAAATGCAAATGCACATGCATGTATTTTTTTTCTTCTTTCTTAATGTGTGAATGACAAAAAAGAATGCTAAGTACAGATCTGAACTATTTTTCTTTCAAAGTGACAGTACTAACAATTTTCTTTTCAAAAAACAAAAAGAAGACTAAGACGATGCTTTGCGATTTCGAATTGAAAACTGCTTTTGACACTTGAAATACTATTAATTCAAATCAAAAACAATGGCAAAAGTGTAATCGACTATCAAAAAGAGGAGGACTCTTTTCTTTGACTAAAAACGACACTTGCGACACTTTCAAATCAAAAGAAGATAGCTCGATTAAGCTATTGTTTGGAAAGGAGAACTGTAAATGGAAAAAAATACATAAAAACATTCACAATTCTTTAAACAATGGAGGCTGAATAATGCAAAGGAAGGGAGTTTCAATGGTGATATACTGATCATAGACAACAAAACCACGGAATAAAGCTGAAGACAATGAAGAGAAAACCAAAATCTGGAAGCAAAAATAGTTTCACCTAATAATCGCACCTATAACACAGGGAAACATGGATACATCTCACCTGCAGCACACGAGAGGTGCGATGCATCCAGATTTCCAATGAGAGACAGTGTGATGGTCCAGGGATGAGACTGAGCTTGATTTTTTCTCACTGTTTGCAGCGTAGTTCAAGGATTTAGGCTGAGCTAATGATAGGCAGTAAACACAAAGCATAGGGGTTGATCTAATGAGGTTACTTGAGCTACCATCAGGGCACTTAGGATGTTTGCAAGTTAGATGTTCAGTTCATAAACTAACCCAAAGATTGATTGAAGCAACGTCGATCTACTTTGCAGTTGCATAGCAAAAGCAGTTCGAAGGCTAGCTAGCTTAACTTCAAGCTCCATCTGTAGTTTATAAAGCAAACAAAGAGAAACAAGAAAACAAGCTATTCGCTCCCCAGCAGAGTCGCCATTTTGTTATCGGGAAAACTAGTGTCCATTCAAAGTTGCTAGTCCCACTAAGAAGGGTAGCTATCTTAGAAACAAACTAACTAAAGTCACTTGTGTTTTCCTTTATGAGAGATAGATGAGAGAGAAGCAGAGAGTACCAACCTCAGTCTTTCGCTTGGCTCCTTGCTTGTTTCCTCTCCCCTTTGACAGAGCTTTGCCACTCTTCCCTCACTTGTCCCACTTCAGAGAACACTTATAGAGTCAAAGTAGCATAATACCATCAAAGCATAGAGATCTATAACCATAAACAATATAGGATCATATGTATATCAACCATACAAATGCATATATCAATACAAGATTCAAAAATATACAAAAATATGGAGGAAAACTCAAATAGCTTTATTGATAGAAGTAGTAGAAGAGAGGATTACAACCCATTGGTCTAACCCAGCACCATCCTCCCAGCATTAAAGCACTCTTCACCTCATGAAAATCTAGATCACCCAACACTATGATGTTTCACAGAGAAACCAACAACACTTCCTTACAAGATACAAAATTCCAGTCTCTCGATCTCTAGGATGAGGGATCCATATATAGATATTTGCAGGTGGGTGAGTCAGCTTCTGGGATTTTGATTAGTG
>APFE030563091.1:0-15653 GCA_000404065.3 Pinus taeda
CATGCGGTCGGGGGCTAAGGCTAATCGCTTGCCCCCGCTAGCCTAGCCCCTTATATGTTGAGTCGGTGGTCATGTTGGCACCCATAGGGCCGAGGGTTGGGTCAATGGCTTGCCCTTTCCACTGGAGCTCCCATCGCGGTCTGCAACTGCCCTGTGCAAGGCCATATGGCCTAGGGCTGGCCCCTTTATTCATATCCCTATCGATGATTGCTTTGCCACAGTCCTGTGAGCTCCTATGAATAGAACCTAGGGCTAGTGGTAAGCCCCCTCTTTATTGGTGCTCATTCTGGTGGTTCCATTTGTGGTCACGTGAGGATCTTGTGACCAGGGGTTGGATTAGGTGTTGATCCCCTCTCTTTTGTGCCATGGTTATATGGTATTGTGGTGACCGGGGGCTAGGGCTGGCAATCTGACCCCTCCTCCCACATGCGCCTTTGATAAAATTTATAATAAAGTTTTTCTTATTGAATAATAAGTAACACCATGAGGTATAGTCGTAAATCGCTGGGGTTATAGACCAAAGATCAAGGGTTAGAGCCCTGCCTAGACTTTTTGACCCCTACCATAATTTTTCCCAACTGTGGGGTGCCACATGGCTGCCTCTAGTTAGGCCATGTGGCACACCCTAATTGGTCCACCACAAATAAACACAAACAAATAAAAAATGAACTAATTCGACCAATATGAGGTTGCCACTTGGCATAACCTCATTGGTTCATAGCTACACAATGGGCATGATGATGTCATTAGTACGATAGCCTAGTCAGCGACCTAGTCAACAACCTTGCTCATTTTTTAGTTGTTGGGCTAAATGATCAGAACATGATAACTTGAGCATATGATGTCAGATTGAGGTGAAATGAATGTTGGTGGATTCAGAATGAAGAACAATTTGACTTGACGCTAGTTTTGAAAATTTTTGGGAACTTTAATTTTTTAGCTAAAATTTGATCGTTGAATCATTTATCCTTGTAATGACAAAGAATGTACCATTTACTCATCATCATCTTGTAGCATTTAATGAAGTGGCCTCCCCACTCTTAACACTAGCCCTGAAGACGTAACCACACACAGTGAACTCTATTATTAATGTGTGTGTGTCCTTTGATTTGATGGTCGTCATTATGTTTCCTTTTCTTTAGAGTATGCACTTGTGGCTTTGCATACTCTTTAAAATGCAATTCTACTAACATCACAGTAGTAAAAGATCCTGGTTAATTTTGGTAGTTGAGAGATCTGGATCAAGTTTTGTATCAGAGCAGTCTTCTCGCTGATGTGAATTGCAAGTGTGAATGATAACTAGAGGTTGAACATGCATCAAGAGAAGGAAAATGGAGAAAAACAAATATCTCTATGAGAACCTCCTTAGGATGGCACACATGGTAGATCTGATGTATGCATGTTATGAGAAGAAAATGGCAAGAGGGTATAGGAGAAAGAAAGAGCCGAGGACGATGCTCCATATCCATCTTCCAATGATTATTCATCTTCTTCATCGTCTTCTCATCATTCAGATGAGGATATCAATCAGAGCCTTCAAGCAGAGAATGATGAATTGAGGAGACTTCTAGGAGAAGAAAAATAGGAGAAGCAAAGATTGCAGCTTCAGTTACGATCTACAAAAGAGGCCTTGGAAAAATTGAAGTGCAATGAAGGCTTAGAGAAGTCATCATCATCTACTTCAGAATTGACAGCTGAGGTAAACCATGTTGATCGTTCTTTAGTTTCAATTTCACATGATGTTATTTCTATTGGAAACATGGAGATACCCATTTTAGGAACTAGCATGAGACTCCTTACCAAGATGGGGTATAAAGGAGGAGGATTTGGTGTTAATGGGAAAGGAATGACTCAACCATTGAAGGTTGTGAAAATACCCCGATTTGCAGGCTTGGGATACATTGAAGGAGAGTGCTCAAAGGTAGCAAACGCTTCCAAGACATTATCGAAACCATTGAGGAAAGAGGATTATTGGAACACATCACAATCCTCCCATGACAGTGCACATTGCAGAGGAAGAACAAAGACAAGTTCTCATCTCTACGGTTGCAACATAGATAGTCAAGAGAGGTATAAAAAGTATCAATATTCTAAAGTTCATTTTTATTACAAGAATATTGCTAATGATGAGAAAAAATCATGGCATAGAAAACCATGTAGTTTTTGTGGTTTTCATAACCATGTGGTTGTTGAGTATTGGAAGAGAATCACAACAAGAAAGAGGATGGGACATGAAAGGCCTTCTCCGCATCAGGGAGAGAAGAAGGTTAAGCAGGTTTGGAGGAAGAATACTTTTTGCAGTCATTGCAACAAAGGTGGACATCAAAGAGCCACATCTTAGAGGCTCCATCCATAGCAGCATCTTAAGGACAAAGCGACTATGAAGGAACCAATTGGAAAGGTTGTTCAACAAGTGAATCAACACCATGATGATGACCCATTCACTTTCATGATTGAGAGATGGTTTTACTAGATATAGTAGCTTTTCATGGACACATTTTGTAAATCATGTGTTGCAACATAATTGTAAAAGCGATGGTGTGTTTCCCATCGCTTATTAAAGAAACAATGATGTTTTTGGCCTTTTATTGATAGTTGGGGTATTGGTTTCTATTATGATGTAAACTTGACCAAAAAGTGTGTGTTATAAACTCTTGGCAAGTTGTGTTTTTTATAAACTAGTGGAAAGTATAGGGATTCTTGGGTCATGATTGGTCATATAATTGAACATGTAGTTTTCAAAGATTGTACTACAAGTTTGCAGGGGATGTAGGTGTCAATTCATCACTTATGGGTCCAAAGAACAAGGGTGAAGGAGAAGGAAGTGTGGCTTGTTATGACATTTGTGATGCAGACAATGGAACACAATAGTTATAGATTATGTTCATGCTTTTGGAGGACCAAAAGATCCTTAGTGGGGAGGAATGATCTAGATGGCTCCAGAATTAGAAAGTGACCTTGAAAAGGCTCAAAAACCAAAGTCACCAAATTAAAGTGAAACTAGAACCAGATCGTAGTGTTCGTCGTCATAATTTCAACAACGTGAATGATACTCAAATTTGAGTTCGTATGCACAAGATATTCGCAGTCAAAGTTCTAGTCAAACTAGGCCAAGTGGCAATCGCTAACAAGGCAACAATTGGAAAAGTACTGGAGCATGGAATTCGACTGTCGGAATGGGTGAATTTGTTGCATATTTAGTTTTTTTGGTAAACCCCAAAAGTCAGTCGAAATTTTTAAACTTAGTTGCTTAAAAAAAAAATGGGTGGTGGGCTTGCCAGACCCACCACCTCTCATTCTTGTCATACATATATTGAAATATATATGAGTTGGTCCCACGGGTAGCCCGGGAACCCACCCAAAATGCCAGTTGGATTTCAACCCACGATCAGTGGGTCAGATGACCTGTCTAACCGGTGGCCTTAAAATTAAACGATGGACTGCCATATATAACACTCCAACGTTCATTAAACATTAATTACAACCCACCTATGGTTACATAGTACAACCACCTATTTTAAAAATAATGCTCCAACCAAAAACATGTCATATGGTGGAGGCCACGGGTTTGACCCCCGAACCTCCACCCTCCAACATATTAACTCTACCAATGGCCCAATGGGCCTTCCATTGATTCATCTACCCAAAAATACATATATAATTCAAACTTTTCCATTCAACAAGGAAATCATGGAGCATTGAACGAAGGTCGAAAGGAACAATACATATAAGGGTCGAGGGAAAAACCAAGAGTCGAGAACGTATCTCAAGATAGAGAATATTCTAGGGGAATATTCCCTAGAATATTCCATGCAAAATCAGTGACGAATCTAAAAGATGCCTTGGAGGCTGATTTTTCATAGTGACAGAATCATGCCAATTTTATACTCAATTGAACCAAAATTTCATAGAGAGCATGATAGTGTGGTCCAATTCCTCATCGGAACAACATAATTTCAGGGAGTCAATAGTGAGGATTCTTTGCAGAATCTTTAGGAATCTAAAAGATTCCCTTGGGGGCTTATTTTTTATTGAGGCAGAATGATGTCGACTTTATAGTCATTTTTCTCAGAATTTTACAAGGAGCGTAGTGGTGTGCTCATAATTTTCATCCGAGAAACATATTTTTCACCCATATCCAGGAATGAATATTTGAGGGAATTTTCAAGATTCTTGAGGGTCCATATTTTGATGGTGTTAGAAAGGGACCAAGTTTATAGGCGTCCAACATGATTTCGTGCCATGAATTCAATAGTGCAATCCATTTCATCTGCAAAGCTTCACATTTTCAGGCCATTCCTAGAAGTAGAGGTATATGAAGTAGTGACGCCATGTCGTTCTTTTAATTTGCAAAGATGATGTTTTTATTGTTGATATCCTTGTTACCATTATGTTGAAGGATCCTTGTATGCCACGTGATGTGAGAAATTATTATCTTTTCATGTTGAAGGAGGGCCTATATGAGCAAGTGTTCCTATAGGAGAACGTCTCATGGAGAGACACACCACTCTAGTTGAGGGAATTTATCCTTGTAATGATGAAGAATTTTCGAAGTACTCATCATCATCTTGTGGCATTTAATGAAGTGGCCTCCCCACTCTTGACACTCAGCCCAAAGATGCAACCCACACTGGGTGAAATTCGTTATAAATCTGCTTGTGTCCTTTGATTTGATGGTCGTCATTATGTTTCCTCTTCTTTACAGTATGCACATGTGGCTTTTCATACTCTTTCATATGAAATTCTACTAACATCACAGAAGTAAAAGATCTTGGTTAATTCTAGTAGCTAAGGAATCTGGATCAGCTTGTGACATAGAATAGTTGAATTATACTCATGTCATTGGTTATTTTTTCTATTCATCGCTTATTCTAGTTTCAATTGACTGAATTATAGGCCTATATAGAATGTTAACTATTAGAGCGTGAATATTAAAGAACAAGACAATTTTATGAAAGACTACTAGATCACACAAAACATCTAAAATTTTGGATCAGTTATGCAAAGTATGAACTTTTTGTCGGTTTCAAGGAAAAATCTTGATGCAGGAGCATTTAGGGGTGTCTTCAAAAATGAAATTTCCGAAAGTCCTAGAGAAAAGTTTAGAACTTATAAAAGTTGGAAAAATATCTAGGATTTCTAAATTATGTAAAACCTCTAGAAAAGTGTGGTAGTTAGGATAGGATTAGTTTTGGAAAGATGGAAGGTGTCATAAAAATCTAGCTTTTTCGATTTTTCCCTTATACAATTCCAATAGATCTTAACTTAATGGATTTGAACCCATGAGGTTCATTGAATGTAATATTCATATATATTAGTCATGAAATGTATAATGATAGAGTGTGTGTGTGGGAGAATTGTGGAGTATGAGAGTAAATGGCCAACGATAATCATGGCAATATTATATTGTAAATATTTCTGCCTTAATGAAATATATATGAGTTTTTTAGTGTAATTGTTGTGTGGGTTTTTAAATTTATGGATTAGAATTTGCAGGCAGTTGCAACTTACATAAAATTTTGGTATCAGAGCTAGTTGTCTCTTCATAGAAAAGAGTCAGATATGTTTATACTCTTTGAGATTGAAATAAAGGATAGTTTATTATACAAACATTAGAGTTGCATAACAAAAGAAGGATGGAGAATTGCAACAATGCAATGGGTAAACTATTCTTTATATTTCTGAATTGATTTTTGCAGAGGAATTGATGTATGCAGGTAGAAATTGAAGGAGAGTGATAGTGGATCACAACTTGGAAGTTGTGATAGAGAGAACAAGTGAAAAAAAATTGTGGCAGAATAACCTTGTAGTAGAGGAAGTTCTCAAAAGAGGTAACCGGGTAAGTGCAACAACCAAAGGATCAAAGGAGTTCTCGAGAAGTTTCTAAGGAGAGAAACAAATAAAATTTCAAAAGGTCAAGCTAGTGGAGAAAGCTTGTTGAGGTATTGAGTAGCAAGAAGAGGAAACTCACTAGAGATGAGAGGCTTGGTTGCAGTTCACTATTGAGCATGGAGAAGCTCCAAAAGTTAGAGAAAAGGATGACCAAATAGGGTCATTACAAAGGTTCAAGTGAAAGCCACAATAGAAGGAAAGAAGATTTCAAGGAAAATGACATCAAGAGGAAATTGAGTGATGAGGAGTTTGATAGGGAACTTGTTGATATTATAGTAAAACTGAATGTACTTATGAAGTGGCTACATAAACATGAGGAAAACCAGAAATGTGGATGGATTTTTAAAAAGAAAGTAAATTTAAAATTAAAGAATTGTTTGCAAGAAAGTTGTGGAAGAAGATGATGTACATGATAAGAACCTGGTTGAAAGAAGGGGAACTCAATATAGTTGAGTACAAGGCAGAAAAAGAGCAATATTGTGACCCATAGAAAGGGCCACTGCTTGGAGAGAATGAGGACGAAGTAGTGGATGAGATCCAAGATTCTCATATTTTTAAAACTAATTAATTTTTTATAGATGCAAGTATGGAATATGGTGGAAACTTACCTACAACTGTCACAAAATTAGAGGAACAATGGAATGGAAATTTTGCTACAAGTGATAAAGGTGAAGGAGGACATAACTCTTACTCTGTTCTAAGCTAGGATGAAGAGAAACAATTAAATGAAGCACTTGTGAAAGGAGTTACAAAGATGAATGATGAACATGAATATGTGATTAGGGAAATAGAATCTATTTTATTTCCTGAAGATGAAATCCAACCTCATGGACAACATTCAGAACAATTTTTTAGAGATTTTGAGGAAGAGATGACATTTTTGCAAAGCTGGTTGGCAAGAGATGAAGGTTTCATAGAGGTGGAAAATTCAATTGGTTTGGAGAAAAATATTAGTGTTTCATATTGCAGTATCATGCATAAAAATAATATGCAACCAGTAGAAGTTGACAACAAGCTTCAGTCAAGAAACAAATTCAACAAAGAGATTGATGAGTTGTGGAAACTTATGAAGCAACATTCCAAGAGAATGAATGGAAAGGAGAAGAAAACATTCAATTCGATAATCTAGTAAACTGAGAGAAATTATGTTAGCAAATCAAATAGACAACAATAGAATAAAGTATGGGACAAAGGAAGAATGAGTAAAGGAATTTTTTTCCTCGGAAATGATCAATTACAATTTAATGTTTGGGATCTTGGAGGAGTTGTTACATCTTTATTAAAAGGTGATAGACCTCATAGACATGAGTCTATGAATAATTTTCTACCTTTGGTATCTGATGCAGTAGTATCTTCAAAAAGGAAATTTCTGAAAGTCCTGCAGAAAAGTCTAGAACTTATAAAAGCTGGAAAAATCTCTAGGATTTCTAAATTATGTAAAAGCTCTAGAAAAGTGTGGTAGGTAAGATAGGATTAGTTTTGGAAATATGGAAGGTTTCATAAAAATCCAAAGTTGTTTAATTTGCCCTTATACAAGTCCAATAGATCTTAATTTAGTGGATTTGAACCCATGAGGTTCATTGAATGTAATCTTCATATATATTAGTCATGAAATGTATAATTTTAGAGTGTGTGTGGGAGAAGTGTGGAGTATGAGAGTAAATGGACAACTATAATCAAGCCAATATGATATTGTAAATACTTTGGTCTTAATGAAATATATCTGAGTTTTTTAATGTAATTGTTGTGTGGGTTTTTAAATTTGTGGATTAGAATTGTAGGAAGTTGCAACTTGCATCAGGATCGACAAATACATAAATTATTGAAGAACAGGATCGACAACGTGTCCTTCGCCCTCATGGTTTGTAATTGATGTTAGGAATTTTCAATTTCCTAGGTTTTGGATTGCTTCTTTCACAGAAAATAAATATTTTTGGATCATGATGCAGACATTTTTGAAAGGGAATTTGATGACATCTATTCTAGAGTAGAAAGAATAAATATGTATGCTATTATAATGGAGTAATGTGGAGATTAGTTTTGGTAGTTTGGGTGATGTAAGTATTGTTCCAAAAAAAAACAAAAACAAAAAAAAACAAAAACAAAAACAAAAAAAAAAAACAAAAAAAACTAACAAGAAAATTGAAGCAAAGAGAACAATAATTTCAGAGGATGGAACACTTGTTCAGTATGTCATTCTTCTTCACTGTTGGTTTTACTATGTTAATTATTTTAAACAAATATATTCTAATATTGTATATTTTCAAGTTTAAATATCAAACCAATAATAAAAATGTTATGGAGGTTCAGAAACCTATATCCTACTAAAATATGTCAAATTTGTAGTGATTTTCAAGTATGAAGAGTTTGATGACTATATATTTCCCGAGGAATCAGCAATGGCTCATCACCTTGAAATTTCAGAGGTTGCTTATAAATGGAAGAATAAAAAACTCGATACTAACGACAATTGAATATTGTAGATACCATATTTCTTATGAATTTTTATGATACACCTTATGCAATGGCCTCCACTCGACTATCCAAGTTGGATATGAATATGTGAAGATAGGTAACATATTTTCCACCTCTTTGGTTACCGTGTTGGGCAGAAACCATAAAAGTATATGGTGAGCAATAATCAAACAATAGTGAATTCCATATTGTTAAACTGGTTGTGTTAATGGGAAATCATATGATTGTTGGGGTGAGCAGTACACATATTCTCAAGTATTGCAATAAAAATACAAACAAAATAAAATCATCCTACTACGTTCTTGAGTTTTCTTGAGTTGGATCCCAGAATTGACAATGAGCTAACAACGAAGCTTATGGCGTATTTTTAGGGCCATCCAACATTTCTTCTGGACATCAAGGATCTTGCAGATTACTTACACTTGAAGGGGCTCAAGCTTGGAATATATTATTGTGTTGGCTAAGTGTACATGAAATCTAGATTGATCAAAACCATCAGTTACTACATCTACAATGTAATTTTTCTGGTTTTACATGCTTTATGCATGGCTTTTTTAAAGGCATAACATACTAAATTAATAATTTTATGTTAGGTCCCTATACTACTAGTGTGTTCCCCCATTATTATTGTCATTGTGGTCCTTATTTTTATTGTTTTTCCCATGTTGTCCCCATATTGTTATTATTGTGCCCCATAGAAGCTCACTATTGTTATTGTTGTGCCCTTACATTATTATTGTTATGTCGGCTCTAATTATATTGTGACCCCTTAGACTCCTATATATAGAAAGGAGGTTTTTTTCATTTGTATCATCCAAGAATTGTTCATTTTTGTAATGTAAAGGAGGTTTTCCCCTCGAAGAGGCTTATATTGAAGTCGTTGATCTATATTTTCTATCTTTTTGTGATTTGATTGCATAACATTTGGAATTAGAGATTTGGATTTTAGGGTTTCACTGATTCAAACAGGTTCTCGTGGCATTCTCACTACAAAGTTTTTTCTACGAAGATTCAGAAGCTAAAGAAAAAACCCATTTAAGATGAAATATTGATGAACATCATGTCCAAATTTCATATCTTGTCTCACTATATCTTGGAGATATGGTCCAAGAAAGTTGTGGTTTTGGCAGGCTCTCGAATTCCATCTCAAACAGGTGACGTTGGGAAAATTGTCATAACGTTCTCTCTGAGCATCAGATTTGAATGTCGTAAAATGTGACAAAAAGAGGATAGAGTGTAGTTTGTTCGGTATCATTTTCAAGTCTGAAGGTTGAAACGATGACATGTGGTACTTCATACAAGTTATCTCTATTGAACTCGTCTATAATCAGGTCATTGTGGGAGATTGGGCATAACACTTTCTTGGAGAATCCAATCTCGATCAGACTTGTGGGGTTAGAAAGTGGACACAAAGGGCTATGACAAGACACAATTTCAAACCTTGGAGATCTGCCATTATAGAGATACAAACGATTAAATATCGAGCTCCTACAAAGAAAAACAAATGTGTATCTTTTTAATTTTTTCATAAGTTTTGTTTGAAAAAATAGTTTGAAGTGATTCAAAGGGCATAGTGAACCATAATAATCATTAATTGATTCCCTGAAGAAAGAAAATGGAAACACCTAGAAAGCAACCTGAAATTTATACTATGACGCATGAAGAAGAAGAAGAAGAAATGCAACATGATATATCAAAATTACGAGACTAAGTGCATTTCGCTCTCACAAAGAGTAACCAAAAACGAAATGGAAGCTAAGATGAATGGTTTGAAGAACAACATAAAATCAAACATGGAAGGATTGAAGAATAGAATGAAAGCTAATATGGATGACATGAAAGCTAATATGATTGCCATGAAAAATAATATGGAAGATTTTAAGAATGGTTTAAAAGCAGACATGGAAGGTTTCGAGGAAGGTTTGAAAAGGTTGCTACAAGAAATGATTCCTATAGCAAAAAGGTATTAGATGAAACTCATGATGAGAAAAAAATAAATGTTAATCATGATTTCATAGACTCCAACATTGGATCGAAGACCCACCATGTTCCAAAGATTGATATGAGGAAGTTTGATGGCAAGGATCCCGTAACATGGATACTACATATGGAGCAATATTTCAATCACCATAATGTGCAAAACACACAAAAGGTACGCATTGCAACTTTATATTTGGAACCCAATCAGTTTGTATGGTATCAATGGCTTTGATCTCGTAAAAAAATCGTCACTTGGTTAACATTTACAAAGGAAATGATGGCACATTATGAGGATACAAAGAGCAACACCTTCTTTAGTCAATTTATAAATCTCAATCTAAAGGGTTCAATGGTGGAGCACATGGAGGACTTCCAAAAATTGAATATAAGAATAAATGGTATTCCAGAGGAGCATATGATTGATGTGTTCATAGGGACTTTAAAGGATAACATCAACCATGAGGTTCGCCTTTGGGAACCTGATTCATTGGAAAAGGCATTCATGTTGGTAAGAAAAATTGAAAAAAAAAAATATGGAAACAAGGAATCCTACCACTCACAACTATAAAGATGGAAGTGTTGTTTCCCCTAGTCTTCCAACACCTACAAGGTTGAAACCACAACAATTGGAAGGAAAAAGAGAAAAAGGGCTTTTTTTATAGTTGTGATAGCAAATACACAAAAGGTCATAAGTGTGATGATAAGAAATTGTTTTACATAAATTGTGAAGAGGAGGAAGAAAATGAACAAGAAACATCAAAAGAAGAGGACATACACCAAGAACCAACCCTAGATAAAGAAGAAATGAATATGACCATATCTTGTAATGCATTGGTAGGAATTACCACTCTTCAAACTCTCAAGATAGAAAGACATATCAAGAAGAAAAAGGTAATAGTGTTGATTGATTGAGGTAGTACCCATAATTTTATTCATATTAAGATAGCTAAGGAATTGAATTTCTTCCTATATCTAGCACCAAAGTGTCAAGTGATGGTTGCAAATGGAGGAACCATATATTTCTTTGGAAAGTTCCATATTATCAAGTTATTCGTGGGATAATATGCATTCAATAGTCCAATGCTTTCCATTCCAATAGGTGGTGTTGATGTTGTACTAGGATTCCAATGTCTACAATCTTTGGTACAAGAGATTTTAATTTTCAAGAACTTTTCTTGACCTTTTTATGGAAGGAAAGGAAGTTGAATTAACGGGTATTACAGGGAAACCGAGAAAGATAATCATATCTAACGGCATGACAAAGCTTCTAAAGAAATAAAAACATGGCATAATTACATAATTATGTTCACTAGAGGTTCCCACATCAAAATCATCTATTTCTCCAGATCTCCAAAAATTCTTGGACAAGCATTCCAAGGTATTTGAGACTCCCAAAGGCCTCCCACCTATTCGTGATCATGGCCATGTTATTCATTTAATTCCAACAAGTGTTCCCCCAAATATCAGGCCTTATAGATATCCCTATGCCCAAAAGAGTGAAACTGAATGTATGGTTGCAGAAATGCTAGAGGCTGGTATAATTCAACCTAGTCAAAGTTATTTCTCTGCTCTAGTAGTATTGGTGCACAAGAAGGATGGATCATGCTACATGTGTCCGGATTATAGGGAGCTCAACAAGCTCAATATTAAAGATAAATTTTCGTTCATGGATGAATTACATGCAACAATTTACTTCATCAATTTGGATCGTCGTTCAGGATATCATCAAATCAGAATGAAGATTGAAGACATTTTGAAAACAATGTTTAGAACACATGAAGGTCATTATGAATTCTTTGTTATGCCTTTTGGCCTTACCAATGAACCTTCTACATTTCAAGGTTTGATGAATTCCATTTTCAAACCCTTCCTTAGAAAACTTGTGTTAGTATTTTTTAATGATATACTAATCTACAACGTCTTGGAAGGATCATGTTCAACATATTGACAATGTGCTCAAACTATTGGACGAGAAACAATTATATGCAAAAATGTCCAAATGTTTCTTGGGAGTACAGGAGCTAGAATATTTGGGTCATATTGTATCTCATGAAGGTGTTAAGGTAGACCCTCACAAAATTAAATCCACTAAGGAATGGAAAATTTCCACATCCATATAGCATCTGCGAGGATTTCTCGGGTTGATAGTGTATTATCGTAAGTTTGTTAAGAATTATTGGAGAATAGAAACACCTCTAACAACATTACTGAAGAAAGATGCATTTTCTTGGACTCCAGAAGCAACGATGGCCTTTGAACATCTTAAAGAGGAAATGTGCCAAGCATCGGTATTAGCTACGCCAGACTTAACAAAAAGCTTTATTGTGGAATGTGATGCCTCAGGACATTGAATTCGAGTTGTTTTAATCCAATGAGGAAGACCCATTGCTTTTGAAATCCGTCAAAGTAAAGGAAAGTATTTTACACAAAGCTATTTATGAGAAGCAAATGTTGGCAATACTACATACACTTAAGAAATGACGACCTTACCTAATGGGAAGACACTTCAAGGTAAAAACGGATCATGATAGTCTTAAATACTTTTTAGAATAAAGATTATATTTAGAAGAGAAACAAAAATGGGTCAGAAAGATGTTGGGTTATGACTTTGAAATAATCTACAAAAAAGGGAAGCAAAATGTTGTTGCACATGCACTCTGAAGAAAGGATGAGGATGTGGAAGCATCTCTTTGTGCCATTTCTATTATCCAAGCAGATTGGATAAACAGAGCAAGGGATGAATGGAAGAATGACAAATAAGTGCAGGCACTCATTCAAAATTTATAGCAAGATCCTAATACATTTGACACATTTAGCTGGAAAAATGATACGTTATGTTACAAACATCACTTATACCTCTGTAAGAATTGCCAACTCAAACAAAAGATTCTTCTTGAATTGCACACCTCTTTGTTAGGAGGGCACTCATGATTATTAAAAACTTACCATAGGGTTAAGAAGGATTTTTTTGGGATATCCTTAAATCTAATATTCAAAAGTTTGTGGCAGAATGTTTGGTTTTCCAACAAAATAAAGTTGAAACAATTAAGACCCCGAGTTTGGTACAACCTTTATCCATACCAAGTAAACATTGGGAGGAGGTTTAAATGGATTTTATCACAGTTCTATCCAAATCTGAAGGAAAGAGTGTCATAATGGTGGTAGTTGATAGACTTACCAAGTATGCACACTTTTGTGCGTTATCTCATCCATTTAAAGCCAATACATTTGCTACTGCATTTATGGAAACAACACAAAATCTACATGGAAACCCAAAGATTATTGTAAGCGACAGATATCCCATTTTCACTGGAAATTTTTGGATGGAATTATTTTCTTGCTTGGGTACTCAGTTAGCTCATAGCTCATCTTATCATCCTCAATCTGATGGGCAAGCCGAGATAGTGAACAAATATTTGGAAGGATAACTGCGTTGCTTTGTAACTGATAAACAAACACAATGGGTCAAGTGGTTACCTCTAGTTGAATGGAGGTATAACACTTCCTTCCATACTGCAGCAAAAAATGACCTCATTTATGGCACTTTATGGATACCATCCACCGTCCATCACATCAGCTAGAAACTTATAATGTTCAAGCAGTGGAAGATCACATCGAGCATCAAAAATAAGTTCTTCAACTCTTAAAGGATAACCTCACTTTGGCGCAGAATAGAATGAAACAATAGGAAGACCAACATCGCAACAAAAGAAGTTTTGATGTAGGTGACTGGGTATTTCTATGATTAAAACCATAAAAACAAATGTGCCTCAAGCAAGCTAAGAAGGATAATAAATTATCACCCAAGTATTATGGTCCATACAAAGAGTTGCAAAAGATTGGTACTATGGCATACAAATTGGAGCTTTGTTCATCTTCTTGAGTGCACCCAATTTTCCATGTTTCATGCTTAAAGAAGATTATAGGTGGCAAGGTCCCAGTTCAAAGAATATTTCCAGAATTTGTCGAGGAAGTGAAAATCATATTGGAACCTGAAGCAGTCACAGAGACAAGAACTTGATAGCTACAAAATCGATCAATTTTAGAGTATCTCATAAAGTGGAAGAACTTACCCGCTAAAGGTTCCACATGGGAGGATGAGAATTTTATACAAAAGCATTCAGAACTACTTAAGCGTTGAGGACAACACTTTTTTTGAAGGAGAGGGGCATGTTAGGTCCCTATAATACTAGTGTATTCCCACATTATTATTGTCATTGTAGCCCTCGTTATTATTGTTGTTTGCATGTTGTCCCCATATTGTTATTATTGTGTCCCATAGAAGCCCACTATTGTTATTGTTGTGCCCTTACATTATTATTATTATGTCGGTTCTGATTATATTGTGATCCCTTAGAATCCTATATATAGAAAGGAGGTTTTGTCATTTGTATCATCCAAGAATTGTTCATTTGTATATGTAAAGGAGGTTTCCCCCTCGTAGACACTGATTTTGAAGTCGTTGATATATCTTTTCTATCTTTCTGTGAGTTGATTGCATAACATTTTATCTCTTTGAAGGAGGATCTTTTCTTAGAGGGAAAGACTAACGAATCAATGCAGCAATACTAAATTAGTACTTTTATCATTTTGAATTAAGAGGAAATTCTATCAAATGGAAAAGCCATGAAATGAATTTGGGGAGGGTGAGAAGTTTAGAGCATTCAATAAATAATTAATACAATAAAATGAATATAAATTTTTACCATAGACCACAAACATTTATTTTTCAACTAAAGGAAATATTTCCTTTATCATGTAAAAAGTCATATGGAAACATTTTTAACCAAATACAGACACTGATGTGTTTCCCTCATGACCCAAAGTATAAATTATGAGGTTAGGAATCAGAATGTTTGACTTAGATTGTTTAGTCATTGGTTTTCATTCTCAATGATTTATAGTATCACATTAGCCGAGACTTGTTGATAAACAACGCCAAGTAACACTTTCCAAATTTTGGTCTAATAACTTGCAATAATATTTTGTCGTTAGATTAAATTTCAACTTGATGGGATTTTATATTCTTCCAATCAAGTGGGTTATGGAACAAGTGCCAAAAATAATTGGTGTTCCTTTCTTTTTATGTTTTATTCTGATGCCCTATAAAAGAACTCTGTTAAACAGACATGGTCAGGGAGAACAAATAGGAAAACAATAGGAAAGATAAATCATTCAGTACAATTTTTATTCACAAAAGATGTATATTTATAGTACAATATGGTGACCGTTGGGATTCACATCCCAAGGTCCCTTGGACTGCTTGTCCATTCGGCTTCCACGCTAACCCTTTAGGATTAGGTGTC
>APFE030563092.1:0-11949 GCA_000404065.3 Pinus taeda
ATAATTAATGAAAATAAAATAAACTAAATTAAAATAATCAATAGAAAAATAAATAAAATAAAACAAAAATATGATGATTGTGGTGGTGGTGGTGGTGGTCCACATAGACCAAACTTTGGTTTATGGAACTTAAAGAAACGAATTATTTAGTTTGATTTAAGATTTTATTCCTATTCTCAAAAAGGTTCGAGAGAAGCCTCCCGAGCTCACTATAATTTTGACAACATAAAAGGCTAGGAAGGTTAGTGTTGCAACAAAGATTTTGAAACTGAGATCTAATGTGGTAATGTGGTTGTACGCTTAGCACTTTAAGAAGAATTGATTTTCATCCTAGATATTAGTATTCTCATAGAAATGACATAACTTTTGAATACATGGTGTTTTAGGAACTGCCCAATGACCGGTTTTACTATGGAGCTCATGGGAGTTTGTTCTAATCTTGGCTATATTAATTTTCTTCTTTGAGCTAGTTCAAATAGAGAGATACTTTTGATCTTCTAGGGTCTTATTTTTCTTTTCGCTGCTAAATCATTCTCACACCACACACCACATTTTTTCTTTGAACTTAGAAGTAACAATATTTTTAATGTTGTTAGTTTTGCAATGTAACATTCTCGTCCATCTCCTCATGGTTTAACCAAGACTTGGTGTCTTTATACCAACCTCATTTGACCCTTAAGTAGTTTTGGCTGGAATTTAACACTAAAAAGTATGTTATTGAATAAATAAATAAATAACTATATATATTTATTTTGAGGAAACCCGCTCTCAGAGACGGTGATTAGGTCCTTGTCATTGAGTAGCTGAGCCATGGTCTCCAAGGCTGCGCAGAGATGCCTATGCTGTGGTGCCTGTGAGTTTTGCAATCTCGACGTTAATGTGGCACCGAGATCGTCCTAATCACCGTCTAGGATTGGGAACTCGTCAACGTCGTCGCACTCCACGGTTGCTAAAACTACGACTAAGAAGAAGAAAATAAGACCGAAATTGCAGTATACCATTGAGCACCTTTTTTACCTGAAAATGAATTTTGTATCCTGTGATCGATTCGACTCAAAAAGAAAAATAAATAAATAATGTTTTTAACTATTTATATTCAACCAACTGAAATCATTAATTTACCTTATAGTTATGACACGAACTAGTCGTACTAACGAATTTCCGAATTTTTTCGGCTGATCCGGCCGAACTTGGTAACTTAGATTTACCTACCTTAAATTCACTACTCAATTCACTGATGGAAATTTACTTACTCCAGAACATCCCCACACGTTGTTTGGAAGTTTGACCTCGAGATTTAATTTTTGAAACATAAATTTGACTTTGACTTTCAGTTTTAAAATTTTAGGTTTTATTTTGTAAGAGCTTCGTTCCAACCTCATTTCTTTCCGTTTCGATTTTTGACGCGGCCATGTCATTCTCTTAGTCCCAACATAATGCCTTTCGTAATATTCAATGGTTGAAAAAAAAAAAAAATTCATATCCAAGTTATTTAATAATGATAATAGAAAGATGGGAGTTGTTTTAAAATAAAATGGAAGTTTTTTTGGTTGGTTTTCTTGTTTAATTTTTATAGTAGTTTTTGGAATTTATTGATATCACAAGTTTTATGGGTAATTCTTACACAATAAAAATGTATTAAAAGTTTTTAGATGTTGAATCCCTATATATAATTAAAAAAAACCAATTTAAATAACACAAATCAAAATTTCATAAAAATTCCAACACTACATATTTGAAAAAATCACACTAAAAACACCTCCAAAAATTCATTTCTCAGAAAAACCTAAATTAATTATTGTTCGACATAAAAAGTCTTCCTAACAGTTACTAATAATCCAGGAAAGCCCGCGAGCCATTGACAAGCTATAGGAGCAGTCGGTGGCCCAAATCAAAACGCAGTTGGTCGGCCTGAGGTCTAAGTGGAATGAGCACAATTCCGCCAACCTCGCCGACCACAGAACCGTCGGGTAATGGGGACAAGAATTCATTACCCAGCTTTCTCGCTATTAATCTAAAAATCTCTGTCAAACATAATAAAACTATTTGATTTCAAATATAAATATTGCGTCTTGGGAATGAACGTTAGTTATAATCATTTAACTTCTCTCAGTAAATTTTCATTAAAAATGATTTATTTATTTTTATAAAAATAAGATATACAAAATTAAAAATTATTTTATTAAAGCGATGAAATAAAATGCAGATTAGCCATGTAATCTTAATTTCATATACCTTATATCTATATTTACTTTCGTTTTATAATAAAAGGATATCAGCGCTTTTTTGGTGTTTTTATACCAAAAATTCAAATAAACAAAATTTTATGATTTTTTTCCCAAAATCCCTATTAAAATTAAGACAATAATCCCAGGAAAAAATCTTAAATTGCATTTTTGCACGGTTAACTTTTTCCCTAATGATATCTTATATATAATTTCAACGAATAACACAAAACATGAAAGAGATGTACCTCTAATATCTCCATACGCTTCGATGTGTGTTTTCCAATTTTATCAAGATCGACATCAACTAGGGGAGGGAGGCCACGCGGCCTCCCTACGTGGACCAAAAGTGACATTTCAATAGATGACTCATCAGTACGACCGCATATTACCCCCTTGTTTCCACATGTCCCCTTCACAGAGTGGGCCTTACTTTCGTGTTTTGGTATCGTTACCCACTTGTCTCCACATGTCCCCTTCACAGAGTGGACCCTACTTTCGTGTCGTGTTTTGGTATCGTTTACGGTTCTTATTGCCTTGATTACCCAACCTTGTTTCACTCCCATTTTATTTTTGTTCAGGTCCAAAATTTACGCGTTCTGCTCCCAACCTTGTTTCACTCCCATTTTATTTTTGTTCAGGTCCAAAATTTACGCGTTCTGCTCCATCGGTAGTTCTGTGCGATGTCTTCGTTTATGGTGAGGTGAACTTCCATTTATCGCTTGTCATGGCATCTTGTTTGCCTCATTGTGTTGTTCAACTACTACAATGTTTTGTTTGGCTGTAGAGGTCGGGTGTGGACGCAGTAAATGGCTTCAGCTCTTGGGTGGCATCACGTTGTTGCAAGGTTGTATGTTCTCGATGTTGATTCGGAATTGGAGGGACTTTTGTTCGAATTCTCTCGCTCGCTCAACCTTGTTTGACCCAACAATGGACACCATGGTCAGCGTGCTGCAGTAGGTGTTGGAGCTTGACATCATCATTCCCTTATATGATTCTTCATCCTTCCATCCATACCTGCCACTGTGTTTGTCAACACCTCTATTTGCTTGGTTCTCACACTATTCATCTTCTTTGTATTAATCTTTGAACTTTTGTGCCTTTTGTGAGGTATATGTGATGAGCACCAGTATTGCAGCAAGAATGTTGACATCATCATTCCCTTATATGATTCTTCATCCTTCCATCCATACCTGCAACTGTGTTTGTCAACACCTCTATTTGCTTGGTATTCACACTATTCATCTTCTTTGTATTAATCTTTGAACTTTTGTGCCTTTTCTGAGGTATATGTGATGAGCACCAGTAATGAAAACCTTGACCATTTCTTATTGGAGACAATTTCTTTATTATTAGTGCTGCTATGTATAGAATCCTGAGCCTTGGCACTCTCAGCTTGGATTTTTTGTATGCAACATATGGATTGTCTCTTTCTTAGGGGTTCAATTTCTATAAATTCATATTTCTACCATGGCTACCTTCATCTCTCTTTAAACCTCGAGTATTTCTTATTTAGTCAGAACACCAGGGTATTGTGTGGATACTTGAGTTGCAACATTATATTTTACAACTACAACTCTCATTATTATAGTTGCTTTTAGGGTTATTGCAGCTTCTAGAGTTGTAATTTAGTTGTCTCATGGTGGAGTTGTAGCAACTGTGGCTTCTTCAGATGGGGTTGTAACACATTTTAGTTTATTTGTTTTCTCCCACTTTGCTGCAAACCTTGCCTTCTATGTGTCACACATGCTTAACGAGGAGACATACAAGATTGTGATGTGAGAGGGTTTCTTGTAGTTAGGAAATAAGCTACAAAAGTGAGGTCTTTTTATATAGCTTACTAAAGAGGAAAAATAGTCAATTAATTAATCTTTCATGTTGTAGGTGGTTAAATACTTGAAGATTATATAACTATGCAACCTTGTGGTGGCCTTCACAAGTAATGTATATGTGGGAAGTGGCGGCCTTGCTAAGAGGAAGCATAGAATATGTCATTATTTTAGGACCATAATAATTTTTTTTGTCATCACAGTCTCTTCATATTCCACTTAGTTGCTCGAGCCAATATAAAAATTGACACCTGCATTGTTTACCTGCATCTAACTATCATTCATTCGCTGCACATGATGATAACAAAAAGAACCCTAAATTTATGTTGTACTTAAATTTGATTTAATTCTCAAGTGGATTAATTTGTAGCTATGAAATTCTTGAAGAGTTTTTAGAGGAATTGCTAAATGAAATCTAGTTGGAGTGATTATGTTATGTAACAACTAAATTATGAGTCAAATTAATAATTATGTTATGTAACAGTTGGAGTGCTTATGTAACAGTGGGAGTAATTATGTTATGTAATAGTTAGTTAGTTACTTATTTTTTGTTACATGTCAGTTAGTTAGTTTTTGTAACATTATAAATTATGCATGGTTTTCGTGATCAATTAGTTTTTGAACCATTAGAATTTAGTTAGTGAGTTAGTTACATTAGAGAAATTTTGAGGTCTAAAATGGGTCTCTTAAGAAAAATGTAGAACCAAAATAAAATTTATAAGAAGCAATTGGATTCAAGAAGATGATGTTAACCACGAGGGATGATTCACCATTTTTGGAGTAAAAATGTAAAAATGTAAAATAATAAAATAATAAAACTACTTTTTAAACTCGTATTTTCAACTTATCTCCCTAGGGTTTTACTCAAATTTCGAGTAGGATTACTCATTGGATACAAAATTTAATTGCTCAACCAAGGAGCACCCATATTGCATACTTTGGATGGACCCTGCTACATGAAAATTGAGAAATACATGAAAACGTGTGGTTGCAATCACACTTTTGATGTATTTGTCATTTTTAGTGTAGCAAGGTCCATGGAAAGTATACAACATGACTACTCATTGGATGAGGAATCAAATTTTTCATCCAATGAGTGTTCACACTCGAAATTTGAGTAAATTCATAGGGAGATAAGTTGAAAATATGAGTTGAAAAAGTAGTTTTTTCCTTTTTCCCTCTAAAATTTGATGATGTAATCTAATCTTATTTTATTATTTTCACTATTATTTTATAATTTCCTTAGGAGGCCCATTTTAGACCTCAAAATTCCTCTAATGGTACTTGTAACATGCCATTTAGTTATTTTTGTAACATTATAAATTATAAACCATACTCGAAACAGATTGTATATTTAACTAGTATATTAAACAATATCTTTGTCTTTTGAACTGTATCCAAATACACATTGGAACATACATTGCAACGGACCAAAAAAGGATGGTAACTTAATCCACATTGCAATTTCATGCCACCCCTATGCTTGATGGCCTCTATTTTCTGAATTGCCCAAACTTATTGAAGTGTCTGCCTAAGCCAACTTTCTGCCATATGCTTGAGTCCAATTTACTCCATCTAACCATGGAGGGATTGAATAGCCAATTTTTTCACTTGTCCTACTAACCCCAACACTAACTAAAGGTGGCCTATAATACATAGGATTTACCCGTGCACTCTTAGGTGTATAGGGGATGGGTATAACAACTGGCTGATAGTGGGGGACATGGATATTAATCACGTCCTGGTATGGTGGTGTATGATCTGCAATGTGGTCTAAAGTTTTGGACATCATCCTATTTGCCTCCAACTTATTTGAAATATACTCTTCCCTTTTTGTCACCCCTTCTTTTTCCAGCACTTGTTGAGCCTTTATTGCCTCCCTCTCTTGCATTGCCAACTATTTTTGATGTTCCTTCTCTTCCCTTGTTTTTTTTTTCTTTTAAGAATTTCCTTTGCCCAAGTTGCTACTGCTGCAATTCTTCAATCTCTCATTTCCATGGCCAACTTCCTCTTTCTATATTTAGATTACTGAATTAAAATTTTTCTATGCTAAGACTTGAACATTAGGTTCATATATTCTTCGGAGTTGAGTAATTGTGAACTCCTCTCTAACCAAAGATAGTCTGTTGCTAAATGTGTTGATGAGGCTTTCACTCTCTCTACTGGTAGCTTTAGGAACCTACCAAGTATTGTTTGGTTCGTAGTCACATGTTCCTGATGGCTTTACACTTACCTTTCAACCTCAAGGGAATCTGATTGAACCCCATTGTTGTCCTCATTTGGTACTTCATTTTGAATAAAATCTTCCTCTAGTGATTGATTGTCCATAAAATAATGAACAAGTTCAGTGCTCAACTCTACTGGTTGAGAAGGAATTGCCATGCTTTCATCATTGGTGGATGACACATTATATTTGTTATTATTCATCATGGCCTCTGCCAACCATGATGGTGGGGTTAATTAGGTTGGCATGCTCAATTAGTCATTATTGATTCTTGTTACATTCTTATTTGAAACCACATTTGCATTTTCATTTTCATGATCAATTGCCTCTTTTGTAATATCGCATGCAGAATTATTAGGTGCTTCAGTGGGTGTGGAAACCTCCATGCCATTAACAATTGGCTTATTACAAAATTGTGTCTCACGTGCATGTTCATCATCATAGAAGTTCCCTTGAGAAAGGGATATTAGACCTTCAACAACAATGGCATTTTCTTGCCAATCCACATTTTCTTGGGCATCAACCTCGTCATGTCAGTCCCATGCTTCCTTACCTTCCACAACAAATCCCTGGCTCCAACTAGTATCATTAATAAGAGCATCAACGTTCAGTGGCCAAATTCCAGTTCTCCTAAATCCAACCTTGATATTAGAAGGTGTTATAGCCCTTTTAAATGCTTTACTTGCAAGCTCGAATAGCTCAAATCTTTTTACCTCCACCCTTGGATTCTTTATCATCCATGAAGCTCTCTATACCATGAAATAATTCTTGAAAGGCCCAAACACGCTGACATCAAGGGGTTGAAATTTGTGAGTGGTATGAGATAGTAGTGTTAATAGGTCAATGCCCAAACAGTTGGCCTCCTCGATTGTTTGCACAACTATGTGGCTTCCATGACCATCTAAAATTAGTAGGTGTCTATTTTCAGGTGAGACACCACTAGATATAGATATAGAAAACTGAAAAAGCCAATTCAGGAAGAGTTCTTTTATCATCCATGCATGGGGATGTGCAGCCATGCATGCGCCTGGTTCACAATTTTGTATATATTTTTTAAGTTTTTTTTTTTTCCTTTGAGTAAATTAAAACCTGGGATTTAAAAAATAGTTGCATTGACACAACAAAGTATAGTGATCCACTCCCTACACCTAGGAAAAATGTTTGGCACATTTTTGCTCCCTCCCTTGGAAATTACCCACATGCCACATTTCCTTCCAGCCTGTAAGCCTATTTTGTCACAGTTCCAGATATGGTTTCGGGCATAAAAATGTTTCTCATATGCATGGAAAATGGTGTCAAAGAACTTAGATAGAATTGTAGGGTGTAAATTTAAAGCCATGTTTCTGTTAATACCCTCCGTTGTTCATAAGAAAAGGTCTTGATGCATTTTCTTAAACCTACTTCAACAAGATTTCTGAGGAAACCCATCTTTGAAGGGGTTTAGCCTACCCTAACAGATTTGAGCTACTGTGGATTTGAGTTGTATCAACTCTAACCCATGTCCCATTTGGACCATATCCTTACACCACACAACCACCTCAGCCTCCTCCTCTTCATTCATAATAGTAACAGGCCCTCTATGTTTTGTATTAGTGAGCCCACTAATCAATAATGTATGCTTGAGGCTACAATTCCATGTCTTTTTGGAGCTGCACATATTGGATATCCCCTAAACTATATGTCATTAATTGCACCTAGAATGTCTTCCTTTTTCCACCCTCTTATGGCACTAATATTCTTAGTTGATCTTGCACCTTGTATTTTGGTTAAGAGTGGCTCTATGGTAGATGGCTCAATAGTAGGATCTGCCACCATATGGTCGTTCCCAACATCATTGCATGAAGCATTGGCAACATTGAAATCATCGACTGTTTCCTCTTCCAATGAAATGCATCAAAATTGGGCACCCTTGGTCCCTCGCGTCCTCTTGGTCCTTATACAATCTGCAATTGAAACTTGTGGAATGGTTGCAAGAACATGCATATTGTTAAAATTTATTTCTTTTAGTGGAAGTTGTTTCAACAATAGAAAATCAGTCATTTTAATAATAAATTTAAATATGAAAAGGGTAATCAATAATTGCAACCTACATAATAGAAATTTAGTCTTATTTATTTCATGAAATTTAAATATGAATAGGTTAATCAATACTTTCAACCTACATATATTTGAATAAGAAATTTATGTGTTTTCATCGACTTGAACCTCCATCCACAGATATCAAGACTTAATTTGATAAAAATATAAGGCCTATGTGTTTGATAGAAATATAAAGCCTAAATTTAACCTGAACATAATCATGTACCCTGAGCAGGGCATAAAATCCATAATATGTCGATCAACCTAAAAAAAAAAGTGAAGGGTACCGAAAAATATCTCCTCAGAAATGCTTGGAATAGTTGTTGGTTAATTTAGATAATTTTTAAATTCATTTGTTGTTAAGGTCACTGAAAAAGGTGACTAAAAGTTGTCGTTGTTAGGTTTTGTAATTGTGCGACGAGTTTAGCTGCTAACATGTTGACTCTCTCTTTCGATATATTGTAATGGAAATCTACATTGATTAGATTCAGAATGATTAGTCTTCTGATAGATTGTAATGAAAATATCCTTTATTTTGATTTAGAATTATTAATCTTTTGATGGATTGTAATGGAAATCTCCTCTGATTTGATTCAGAATGATTAGTCTTCTGAGATGTAGAAGTTTTGGAGGGGATTACCCATAACAATTTCGACCATGCATCCTTTAAAATGATAACTAAAGCCTTGACATCTTGCAATGGAAGAGGCTTATGTTTCTCATACAGGTCTGAATTCCTTAGCAGCTAGGAAGATGTCTCCTCCATTGTAGATACCTTGTGTGCATTTTACATTTGTGTCTCAACTAACTAAAAACTAACACACTGCAGTTTCCTTTTAAAATAGACTAGAAAATTCCAAGCGATTTTGAAACAAAACTATTAATTTTTTCTTAGAGGCATGACATTTATTGCATACAAGCTACCAAATTGTTGTTATTAAGGAATGATCAGGCCTATGTGTTTTGATCCAGTTGTCATGATTAAGGAATGACCAGTCCTATGTGTTTTGACTTAGATGCTCTGGTATTTTTGTCTTTGTTATCATTGTTCAACATGAATAATTTTTTGCATCTGTGGACTCAGATGCTATGTTTTTTTCTCTACCATGTCACTCATAGAAGCCAATTTTGTTTACAATTTCTAATTTATGGTATTTTTTAGTTTATGGATGTTATGATACAGCCTTAAAACTCATCAAAAAAACACTGGAAAAAAATAAAAACTCTAAACATAGTTTAAAAAAACCATAAAGAGAGTGAAACAAGCCTAAAAATAATACCTATAAACCCTAAAACCCTAACAAGAGAAAAGAATGAAAATATGAGCATGTAAAGGTGCTTCTTTCTCTCGAGAAGATGTTGTAACAATAATTGATATGAAACCATAGTTGATTGTTGCACTGTGAAGCAATAAACCTTGGAAATATGTCAATGTTATGATGCCATATATATAGTTATCTCTATTGTGGCTTGTAGGTGCAGTCACCGTGGGAGAGTAAAATGCATGGAGTGGAGAGAATGAGTGAATTCGGCACCTTTGGTAGGTCACAAAGACAAACTTGTGAGTTTGACTCTATTGATGAAAAGCACCTTTCAGAGATGATATAATCCATACTCACAATTCAGCAAGTATGAAACACAAGGCATGTTTCACTCTCTTATACATTATAATTTTGCATAATGGAAAGGCTGCCTTATAAATTAGACTTTCGCATTATGGCAACGCTGGACTTCAACATTGTTTCGACAAAAATATTAGGCCTATGTGTTTGATAGAAATATCAGGCCTATGTTTTTTGACTTAGATGCTCATGTATTTTTGTCTTTGTTGTGTTTGTTGGGCATGATTAATCTTTTGCCTATGTTGACTCAGATGCTATGGTTTTTTTTTGCAATTTCACATACAATTTTTTCTATGGTAAATTAATTGCAGATTTGGAAGATTAAAAATAATTGAAAAAATAAAGGAAAAAAATTGAAGTTTATACTATAAATTAATGGAAGATTTAAAAAAACCGAAAGAAAATACTTCAATTATTCAAACCTGATTACAATCTTCACAATATCTGATGGAGTGAATCTAACTACAGATCAGTAAAATGAAAGTTGATGAAGCCATTGTGAGGTGGTTTTATATATTTTTGTTGTTGAATTTGATTAGAAGGGAGGATTGACATGGATTTCTTTTTCCAAATTCAAATGTGTTGTGGATTGATTTGGATGTCATCTAATGGCTGATAAACTCTTATGGTTGATCCTTGTGCTTTCCTCTATGTTTTCTTGTGTTTAATTCCTGAATCTCGTGCGTTGATGTCCTTTATTGCTTTAAGTAGGTTGCATTGATGAACATATATGCAGTTAAGGCTGACACATACATTCTGTTTTCTTGTGCAGGTAGAAATGAAATTTGGTTATAACTACTCCAATTTATATTTATTGGGGTTGGTAGGATGTGATATGTGTCATGTTGGATAGTATGGGATGGAAGTTTTTCTTGTTAATTTTGTCTTGTTTTCTAAATCAGATTTGGAGGTACTTGGGATAGGATGTCTTGTCAAATTGTGATAGTAAAGGATAGTGTTGAAAAATTGTAAGCCCAATCAATATATGGGCCCATTTTAGACATATTTGAATAACTTATATAACTTAATATTATCTATTTATGTTTTAATCAAGAATGTTTTTTTGTCATGTTTTGACCAGTACTATAACAACTATTGGTCCCTACACAACAATAGAAGTCTCTCCCCTATGTGCATTTCTTCAACACATCTTCTTATATTTTAGTACACTCATCTATGAAGTGGGTAGTAGTTATGAATCTTGGTTGAATCAGCCATGCTATCCTCAAACCCTTCATAGTGATAAATCCCTCACAAAAAAAAAATTCAATTAATTTGGGTTAGGTACCAACCACAAAGTGAAACCTTTGGTGCATGATATCTTTCTGGAATCATCATAAGTCGAAACTATGGAGGACCCTATGTGATGAGGTTGTTGTTCATGTTGGTCACCAAAACCCACCATGAAAGACATACCAGTAGGATTCTTAACCAAAATGTAATCGACATGCAATTTACAATATCAACTAAATGCATCCATTATGTCACTAGTGATCTAATTTGAAGGACTCGTCTTAATGTTAGCTAGAAGGGTATATACTCATGCCGTCCTTCAACAATGAAAAGATTGCATTTCAATTGACAACAATATATTATCTTTAGATTTCATCTTCAGAAAGAAAAATCCAACAATCGTTGTGTTAATAAAAGGTTATACAACCAACAATATTTGTGTTAATAAAACGTTATTACATATCACATAGTTTTCAAAATATAGCCCATTTCTGGTGAAGGAACCCCATTAGCTCCACACTCATGCTTAGAGGGGGTGTCATACTACAAATGTGAAAGAATAAATAGATGAGAGAGCCTTTATAGGACATTCCCTTTATGGTTATTACCAACCTCCACCACACCCATATGCTTTGTCATGTATAAATCTATTCATGCCACCTCACTCACCCTTTCTTGACACTAGTTTGACTTATGAGTTGTAACCCCATCATGATTTTTTTTATAAAATAAGTTAT
>APFE030563095.1:0-11891 GCA_000404065.3 Pinus taeda
TAATTTATTTATTTATGATTTTTATTAGGCATTCATATCTACTTGGGATTAAAAAGATGAGAGATGCCTCTACAACTGAAAATATTTATGAACTTGTTCATAATGGTTTAAAGGAAAGTGGTATGGATCAATTAATGATTCAAAAAAAGTTGGTATGTGTTGGAGCAGATGGAGCAACAATAATGCAAGGACAAAGGAATGGCCTTTGTGTTAGGTTACAACTATCAACTTCACCATATCTGCTTAATATTCATTGTATGGCTCATAGGATGAATCTTGCATTTAAAATAGTAAACAAGTTTCCATTAGTTTCAAAAGCTGAAGATCTTGTACGTGAGACTCATCCATACTTTTCTCGTTGTCTCAAACAATATTTAGAATTTCAACAATTTGCAAATGGTGTTATGGATGGAAAAAAAACTATTGAAAGATGGTGGTACAAGATGAATCTCATTAAATGGACCAGCTCAAAGACTATTTAGTGAGTTCAAATCTTTGGTAGGGTTGTTGTATGAAAATCACTACAATGTAGATAAAGCTAAAGATCTTCTTTCTTGACTAACTAATATAAAGACATTATTGACATTGGCTAGAATTCTTCCTATGCTACAAGAAATGAATGTCTTCATGAAATTGTCTTAGAATCGCACATTGTATATTTTGGAATAGAAAAATGTGAGAAAGTTAGCATGTCTTGCATTGGATAATTTGTATATGATGCCAAACTCTTTTACTATTCCAGAGTTTAAAAGTTGGACTAAGATCATCGATATAGAAAATACTGAAATTTTGTTGTCATTTGATGAAAATGGATACTATGTATCGTAGTGCGTGGGTATATGGTTCCCTTTCATTATATTAGTAAGATGGGACGAATCACCAAAGGTTGCCCCATGTCAAGAGACCAATTTGATAATATTGTGATTTCAGTGAGACAAAAGTTGATAGAAATTGCGAGATCACTATCATTAGAGATAAGAGAATGACTTCCTCGCGATGAGTTATAGGAGGCCATGTGTGTGGTATACCCTAAATATTGGAACAATTGTTAATTTCCAAGGACTTTAAAAGACAATTTTCAAAAAGGATTGAAATGTTTAGTAGACCATTTTTGTAAGAAAGTCTCAATACATGGAGAACAAACTGAAGGTATTTTAGATTCATCAAAATTGTATCAACAAGGTGGATGCTTTGCTGAAACAATGTGGAAGCAATATCCTTTTTTGGAGACTCCTAATGGAAATGGCGTTATAACAAGATTATGGACTACTTTAAGTGCTATCAAATACTTGCATGAAAACATATCATAATATTTCAAATTACTGTATTTGTGTGAAACCATGATTTTGGGATCAGTGGAGGATGAGAAAATGTTTAGTGCATTATAATTCTTGGAATCGAAGTTAAGGAACAATCCTGATAAACATGTGGATACATGTTTAAGATTATATGTAACAATGTATGCCATTAGCAAGTTTCCATATGAAAGAGCGCTAACTCTTTGGCGATCAAATTGTGATAGAAGGGGAGAAAATAAGATAAAAAACCTCTCAAATGAACTTGATATAGAACATAATGTTTTGGAGGCTCATAATGAAAGTTCATTTAGAGAAGATCATGTTCACAATTTAGAAAATGAGGACCAAGATGAGATCTGGGAAATTGAAATACAGTAGGACTCTTATTTTGGTATACATGTTCCATTGATCATGCAAGATTAATATATGTCAAATTCAGGTAAAAATAGGTTCTATATTTGTATTTTTCATTGTAACATTGCAACTGAATTACTTTGATGTGTGTTCTTTTAATATTGATGTTTCATATTTAATCATTACATCGTTTATTTCTTATCTGTGAAAGGAAATAAAGCCGGATTTGGTGAGGCTCGGAACTATTTCTTTTCATATAGATAGTGTTTGACTATTATTAAATGATAAATAGCAAATTTAGCAAGACTTTCAAGTCAATTGTTAGACATTTCTTGGCCTTCATTTTTCAACCATGTTTTCAAGTCTTTGAGGTACTAAGTTGTTCGGGTCCCCAAATGTCCTTAGGACCATTAAGGAATGAGAGAACATGAGTTAGTCTGACTCATGCCCTGAATTTACTTTTTACCTATTGATGTAAGTGTTTTGTTACCACATATCACCAACAAAATTCTATCATAACATAACCCAACTTGAAGACAACACTTCTTATCCTCCTTTTACATAAATGCTCTATGGATCTCCCTGCAATAATTTCCTGAGACCAAGGTCCCTTCTTAGAAGAAGCTTGATTCTTTGATGGAATAAGAGCAAATCTATTCTAAGATAGCTACTCTACTGCGGTAATGAAGAAAGCATGTAATGCTAAATCACACCATATCCTAATTAACTATTTAAACAACTATGCGAAAAAGAATTGCTAAATCAACATTAACCTAATGCTATTATGTATGTTACAGAAGTAAAGAGCATCAAACCATACTAATGTGTAAGCGAGAAAACTAAACTAAATATGTTTCACTTTTTATTTTTTTGGTAAAATCAAGCATGCAATTTAACTGTTCTTGTGGATGTGACAGGTGGATGGTAGGTGGTTCATGATGGCTAGAAGGTCTATCGAGTGTTTGGATATTGTGGTGTGTTGAGTAATTGAATTATAAACTTTGTGTGGATTAGAGTAATTCTACATAACATAAATGTGCAGGGAATTCGAAAAGAATTTGAGAGAGAGGACAGTGCTTAGAGGAGTATTGCAATGATATGATAGTGTTGGAGTCTGATTGAATAACCAAATTAAAGCTCGGGAGTGGCATTGTTTAAACAATATCTAGAACAAATTTCGAGATGGAGTCAAGTGGAAGAGTAATCGAAGATCGAAATTAGTGAAAGGAAGCAGTAATGAAGCAACAATGCATTGGAACTGTTGGACCAGTCATATCAATGAAAAAGATTAACAGAGGATGAGCAATGGGGATATTATCGGAGGAGATTACATTAATAGATGGATGGATCACATCAAGTCATGTGTTGACAGAAGGGAGGAAAACATGCAGAATGATGGAGCGGTCTTCATAGGTGGTAAGAAGTATCTCGCGCGCCCTAAAAGTTGTAAGCAAAATTTGTAAATTTCACACAATTAGCCTAAGTGGGTGACACGTAGCACGGGAAAACCACATTTCTCACGTGCTCTCGGTCGAATATCGATCGTGCAATACTTCATGCAAGATTGTGTGATATCCATTATATCATGTAGGATTGATCAACGATGGAGAACATCCAACATAGTTGGCAAGCAGGTGATGCGATGGAGCAATCTTCATAGGTGATAAAGAGTATCTCGCACACCCAAATAGTTGTAAGTGGTATTACTAAATTTCACGCGATTAGCCTAAGTGGATGACACGTAGCATAGGAAAACCACTCTTCTCGTGCACTCTCGATCGATATCATTCATGCAAGACTTCACGTGAGATTGTGTGATAGTTGTTGGATCATGCAGGATTGATCAACGGTGGAGATTCGCCAAGCTAGTTAGTGAGTGGGTGATGAGATAGCCGTTGGATCAAGTGAAACATATCAGTGGTGGAGATTTAGAGTGCCTAAAGTCAAACTTTGAAATCAATACATCAATTATGTGACACGCGGTTGACAGTGATTGGCCAGGTTCATTGTGGACTAGGCAGTAAGGAAATCCACAGGTATAATCTAATTAAGATGTGATTTATTAGCTTCCGCATATATTATGCATGAAGAAAGTGTTGAAGGAAATGAGAATATAAGTGAGATCATATTAGAGAAAGAGAGTGATGGTAAAAGATGAAAATGAAATGAACCAAGTGTTGAATCAAGACAACAGACTCCAAAGCTCATGCAAGAAATAGACATCTTTATTTTTGGGGTTGCTGAAGGGTCTCTTCCTCAAGTCATGGTCCTAGAGGGAGAAGTGAGGCTGAGACACTTGATGAAAACCTTATGGGGATATTTTTCACCTTGCCAACCTGCTAAAATAAATAAGGCACAAATGGAAGCAAACTAAAACACAACCAATCTACTCTACACTGTTGTAATGGAAATGCCGCTACTTAAGCAAATGAACAATTAAACCATGAACCTATGCTAGCATACATGTATAATAAAGAGGAGCCTTGGCTACTAGGTTTGAGCCCTAACCCAATAGCTTCAACCCTTTGAGTTAACTTAGTGCTGGCTCGAAAGAAAACTCATTCTTATTATCAAAACCATGGATTACATCGAAAATTGTTACAAGTCTTGCAACTCGAAAATAGAGTAGATTTTTATAATCAAAAATCCAAATCCTACTAATGTCCTAGGCCTCTCTACTTATACATCTGAAGTCTCCAATGACTTCCTTAAAATTAGGGAGGCAAAGCTCCCGAACTCGAGATAAACTAGTTCTTTGTCTTTCACTTGCTCGGATACCTTCTAGTCCTCATGATTTGGTTGTTTTCACTCTAAGCTAATGGAGGAATATTCGAATGGAGGGGTATTAAATGAGGAGGACTTACCTCCTATAATTCCTCTCACTTGTCCCGTTCGAGTTTTGACCAAGGTCTTTGCCAAAATTCCTTGCTTTTATCCTTTAATCCTGCATTAAAGGCACATTAAACCACAAAGAAAAATATCCAACTCTAACTCATCACATAAACAGAATATAATCAAACTTATGTAATAAGTTGGGAGAATAGTTGGTTTGACTAAGCTAGGAGGTGAATTAAGGCCCATATAATTACCCAATGCTGAGGCTCATCATCACCCCCTACTGAAAGTGTTACTCATCCTCTAAGCAACTTAGTCGATTTCCATGTCCTTTGTGGCTCTAGTAGCCTCTCTGACATCCCATGCCTCTGCTATGGTCTCCTCTCCTTGTTCATAGGAGCCTGCTTTCCTTTTTAATTCTTCCCACTGTCTCTTTTCCTATTCTTCTTTTCTCCCTTCTAGCATCCCTCAGAGTGGTGGTGGACTGAGTTTTAGGCCTATCCAATTCACCTTCAACCTTTGCATTGATTGCTTATACATAGGTGTCATGTTGAGTGCCTCTCTCAACCTTTGAGGGGAGTGATATTCTTTGATCTTCAAGTTGTGTGGCAATGTGTTCCATCTCCTTAAGCAAACATGTATACTATCATCTCCTAGTAGCCTAAACATATGCTCAAAATGTGAAATTGCTTGCTCTTGAGCAGCAAGATATATATGTGCCAGTTGAGGATCCTTTGCAATTATATTATGGGTGTCAATTAGGGCCATGGGATTTGATTGTTTAGCTCTGATGAAAAGAGGTTCATTTTTCTGTATGGCCAATATTCTTTTCATATCTATAGGCCTTGACTCCTCATGGTTCATCCATGATGCCAAAGCCATTAATTGTAGATCACCTAGCTCAGCATTAAGATCACAAACATTCATGTCTGTGAGGGCCATGTTGTGCAAGTAAAACTCATCCATTTTGGCCCTATCCTCTAGTGTACTCAGATCACAAAGATTGATAAACTGCCTGTAGTCTTGAAATGGCATGGTGACCCTTTGTGCTAGTGTCTTAATTTGAAATTATAGCCATTGTTCTCTGAGGTAAAGAGCACAGGATTTAGCTAGCATCCTACACTGAATGGCCTTGAAGGAGAGGCTAAACATACTTGCTAGGATAGTGGTGAGTATTCTTGCCAGTCACACGGGTGACCCAGGTTTGTTCCCTGGCAAGGGCGCAAAAAAGTGATGAGCGTCAGTATTGTAGCAAGGATGTTGCAACTCCCAGGCTACCAGCTTTACTTATCAACCCGGGGTTCATACAAACTTGTAGGTGACAGTAGTATATGCACATGTAAAAGTGAAGGTCCTGCTTGTTATCATTGTTCATCTGGTGAGAGACCCCAGGGGTTCAAGCCAGACTTCTATAGAGTCAGAGGAAGCTTGATTCCTTGATGGAAGAAGGGAAAATCTATTCTAAGAGAGCTACTCTACTGCAGTAATGAAGAAAACAACATGTAATGCTAAATCACACCATATCCTAATTAACCATTTAAATAGATATGCTAAGTAGAATTGCTAAATCAACAATAACCTAATGTTACTATCTAAGTTACAAAAGAAAAAAACATCAAACCATTCTAATGTGTTAGCAAGGAAACTAAGCTAAATATGTTTTCGCTTTTTTGGTTTCTTTTGGCAAAATCAAGCACGCAATTTAATTGTGCTTCTAGATGTGGTAGGTGGATGGAAGGTGGTTGAGGATGGCTAGAAGGCCTATGGAGTGTTTGGATAGTGTGGTGTGCGTTGAGTAATTGAATTATAAACTGTGTGTGGATTAGAGGAATTCTGCATAACATAAGTATGCAGGGAATTCAAAAAGAATTTGAGAGAGAGGACAGTGCTTAGAGGAGTATTGTGATGATCAGATAGTGCTGGAGTCTGATTGAATAACCAAATCACAGCCCAAGAGTGGCAGAATTTAAATAATAAGCAGAACACATATTGGGAAGGAGTCAAGCTGAAGAGCAATCGAAGATCGAAATTAGTGAAAGAAAGAAGTAATGAAGCAGTAATGCACAGGAACCATTGGATCAGCCGGATCAATGAACAAGATTAACAAAAGATGAGCGGTGGGGATATTATCATAGGGGATTACATTAATAGATTAATGGATCACATCAAGTCACGTATCGAAAAAAGGGTGGAAAACATGTAGAATGATGGAGTGGTCTTTGAAGGTGGTAAGAAGTATCTCACACACCCTATAAGCTATAAGCAGAATTACTAAATTTCAAGCGATTAGCCTAACTGGGTGATAGGTAGCATGGGAAAAACCACTTTTCTCGCGCCCTTTTGGTCAGATATCGGTCGTGCAAGACTTCACACGAGATTGCGCGATAGCCATTGGATCATGCGAGATTGATCAATGGTGGAGATCGTCCAAGCTAGTTGGTGAGAGGGTGACATGATGGAGCGGTATTCATAGGTGGTAAGTAGTATCTTGTGCACCATAAGAGTTGTAAGTAATATTCCTAAATTTCACATGATTAGCCTAAGTGGGTGACATGTAGCATGGGAAAACCTTTCTTCTTGTGCACTCTCGATCAGATATCGGTTATGCAAGACTTCAAGCGAGATTGCATGAGAGTCGTTGGATCATGTGAGACTGATCAATGGTGGATATTGGCCAAGCTAGTTGGCGAGCGGGTGATGCGATAGCCATTGGTTCAAGCGAAAGAGATCGACGGTGGAGATTTGGAGCACCTAAGGTCAAACATTGACAGTGATTGGTTAGGTTTGTTGTGGATCGAATGGTAAGGAAATCCATAGGTATAATCTGATTAAGATGTGATTTATTAGCATGCGCATATATTATGCATGAAGAAAGTGCTGAAGGAAATGAGAATATGAGTGAGATCTTATTACAGAAAGAGAGTGATGGGAAAAGATGAAAATGAAATGAAACATGTACTGGATCAATACAACAAACTCCAAAGCTCATGCAAGAACTAGAAGTCTCTATTTTTGAGGTTGTTATGGGGTCTCTTCCTCAAGTCATGGTCCCAGAGGGAGGAGGTGAGGCCAAGACACCTGCTGACAACCTTATGGGGATATTTTTCTCCTTACTCACCTACTAATTGAAAGAAGGCAGAAATGGAAGAAAATTAAAACACAACCAATCTACTCTACACTGATGTAATGGAAATGCCACTACTTAAGAAAATGAGCAATTAAACCATGAACCTATGCTAGCATACATGTACAATAAAGAGTAGCCTTGGTTGCTAGGGTTGGACCCTAACCCAAGAGCTTCAGCCCTCTGAGTTAACTTAGTGTTGGCTCGAAACGAAACTCATTCTTATTATAAAAACCATGGATTACATAAAAAGCTGTCACAAGTCTTGCATCTTGAAAATAGAGTGGAGTTTTATAATAAAAAATCTGAATCCTACTGATATCCTAGGCCTCCCTACATATACATCTAAAGTCTCCAATGAGTTCCTTAAAATTATGGAGGCTCAGCTCCCAAACTTGAGATAAACATGTGCTTTGTCTTTCACTTGCTTAGCTGCCTTCTAGTCCTCATGATTTGGTTGCTTGCACTCTGAGTTGATGGAGGAATATTCGAATGGAGGGGTAGTAAATGAGGAGGATTTAATGAGGAGGATTTGTGCTAGTGTTTTAATTTGATATTGCAACCATTGTTCTTTGAGGTAAAGAACATAGGATTTAGTTGGCATCCTACAATGGATGACCTCCAAGGAGAGGCTGGCCATACTTACTAGCATAGTGGTGAGTATTCCTACCTGTCACATGGGTGACTTAAGCTCATTCCCCGACAACGGTGCCAAAAATTGATGAGTGCCAATATCGCAACAAGGATGTCGTGACTCCTAGGCTACCAACTTTACTTATCGATCCAAGGTTCATATAGACTTGGAGGTCACAGTGCTATATGCACAAGTAAAAGTAAAGGTCCTGTCTGTTGTCACTATTCGTCTCATGAGAGACCCCCGGGGGTTCCAAACGAGACATCTATAGAGTCAGAGGAAGCTTGATTCTTTGATGGAAGAAGAGAAAATCTATTCTAAGAGAGCTATTCTACTACAGTAATGAAAAAAACAACATGTAATGCTAAATCACACCATATCCTAATTAACCATTTAAACAACTATGCTAAGCAGAATTTATAAATCAACAGTAACCTAATGCTACTATCTAAGTTACAGAAGTAAAGAGAATCAATCCATACTAATGTGTAAGCAATGAAACTAAGCTAAATCTGTTTTCACTTTTTTGGTAAAATCAAGCATGTAATTTAATTGCTCTTGTGGATGTGGCAAGTGGATGGAAGGTGGTTGAGGATGGCTAGAAGATCTATGGAGTGTTTGCATAGTGTGTTGTGCGTTGAGTAATTAAGTTATAAACTGTGTGTGGATTAGAGTAATTTTGCATAACATAAGTGTGCAGGGAATTCAAAAAGAATCTGACAGAGAGGACATTGCTCAAACGAGTATTGTGATGATCAGAGAGTATTGGCTTCTTATTGAATAACAAAATCAAATCTCAGGAGTGGCAGCATTTAAAGAATACACATAACAACATTCAGGAAGGAGTCAAACAGAAGAGCAATCAAAGATCGAAATCAGTGAAAGGAGGAAGTAATGAAGCAACAATGCATAGGAACTGTTAGATCAGACAGATCAATGAACAAGATTAATGGAAAATAAGCAGTGGGGATGTTATCGTAGGAGATTGTGTTAATAGATGGATGGATCAAATCAATTCATGTGTTGATAGAAGGGTGGAAAATGTGAAAAATGACGGAGCGATCTTTGTAGGTGGTAAGTAGTATCTCGTGCACCCTAAAAGCTATAAGAAAAGTTCCTAAATTGCATGCAACTAGCCTAAGTGGGTGACACATAGCATGGGAAAACCACTTTTCTCACGTGCTATCAGTCGGATATTGGTCGTGCAAGACTTCATGTGAGATTGCACAATAGCCATTGGATCTTGCGGGATTGATTAATGGTGGAGATCGACCAAGCTAGTTGGTGAGTGGGTGACGTGATGGAGTGGTCTTTATAGGTGGTAAGTAGTATGTCGTGTGCCCTAAGAGTTGTAAGCAGTATTCCTAAATTTCACGCGATTAGCCTAAGTGGGTGACATGTAGCATAGGAAAACCACTCTTCTCGCGCACTCTCGATCATATATATGCCATGCAAGACTTCATGCCAGATTGCTCGATAGTCGTTGGATCATGCGGGATTGATCGACGATGGAGATCAGCCAAGATAGATAGTGAGTGGGTGACGCGATAGTCACTGGATCAAGCGAAACAGATCGACGATGGAGATTTGGAGCGTCAAAAGTCAAATGTTGAAAGTAATATGCCAGTTATGCAACACGTGGTTAACGATGATTGGGCAGGTTCGTTGTGGATCAGATGGTCATGAAATCCATAGGTATAATTCGATTAAGATGTGATTTATTAGCTTCCACATATATTATGCATGAAGAAAGCTCTAAAGGAAATGAGAATATGAGTGAAATCTTATTATTGAAAGAGACTGATGGGAAAATATGACAATGAAATGAACTATGTATTGAATCAAGACAAAAAAGCTCCAAATCTCATACAAGAACAAGAAATCTTTGTTTTTGGGGTTAGTGAAGGGTCTCTTCGTCAAGTCATGGTCCCAGAGGGAGCGGGTGAGGTGGAGACACCTGCTCATAACATTACGATGATCTTTTTCTCCTTTCTAACCTACTAATTGAAAGAAGGCAGAAATGGAAGCAAATTAAGACACAAGCAATCTACTCTACATTGCTATAATGGAAATGCCACTACTTAAGAAAATGAAAAATTAAACCATGAAACTATGCTAGCATACATGTACAGTAATGAGAAGCCTTGGTTGCTAGGGTTGGGCCCTAACCCAAGAGCTTTGCTAGGGTTGGGCCCTAACCCAAGAGCTTCATCCCTCTGAGTTAACTTAGTGCTGGCTCAAAACAAAACAGTGAGGTCATTTTTGACAATTAGCAATGCCAAATTCTAGAGCACATAAGTCTATGCCTAAAATTGCAACAGAGTATACCCATAGGTAAAATCAACCTCCTCCTGATTAGTGAGTTTTTAATTAAAGGGATTCAAATCAAATACCTAATGTAATTAAATATCCTACCTCGTTAAGAGAAGTTTGTTAAGCGAAACCCTCGAACTAAGTTTTCATAGCAACATATGAAGAGACTAATCTATTATATTCATACAAAATTTCATTAAAGTTTTTAACTTTAATTTTATTTAGTTTGTATATTTTTAAATTTATTATTTCAAGTTGTAAATGTTATTTTTAAAATAAAAATTTAAAAATAAAATGGTCCCCTTACTTTTATTTTTATTTTTTGAATTAACGTACTTATCTAAATATAGGTTTTGCCAATAAATACAGGTTTTGCCCTTGATTCAGTCCATCTAACCATTTTCCAGTCAAATTTAGCTGTTAGGAAATATAGTTGTTGGATGCTCTACTCTAACTATTTAATATGCTAATCTAGATCTGTTTCTTCAACTTGTCCTGACAATGAACCACATTGGTTGGTTCGAAATGGGTCGACAAATGAAATATCATGTGATTTATGCCGAAAAATTTCTTATAAACTTGATATGGATCACAGAAACCTCAATTCAAGTATATGGTTGTTGCGAAGTCATTTTTTAATAAAAAAAATTGAATAAAAATGTAATAAGTATATACTGCGGCTGCTCTTACTGCGGCTTCTATTGCGACTTCTTACTGCGGCTTCTCACAAAATGGTGAGATCTGCGGCTCTTAAATGAATGGTGAGATCTGCTGCTCTTAAATGGTGAGATCTGCGACTCTTACTGCGGCTCTTTATTTCCATCTTCTCACAGCTGCCTTAGATGTTTGGCTTCAATTTCAATTGTATAGATTCAGACCGCTACGGAGAGGCTGTCTCTTCAGATACCGCCTGTGCATGGCGAGATCTGCGGCTCTTTATTCTATCTATAGTACAGGCGCCCAGGAGGTTACAATTACCTTCAGCCCCAGATCTTCTCCAACTATTTCCTGCACATGCTGCCTTTCGACCTCTGGCTTCAATTTTAACTGTATAGATTCAGACCATTGCAGGGAGGTCGTCTCTTCAGATACTACCTGCGCATGGTGAGATTTGCGGCTCTTTACTGTGGAGATCTACACAGAACTAGAATACAACTCTAGGTGGAAATCTAGAAATTGGACTTTAGATTTGCGACTCTTTTCTTTATTGTGGTTTATAGATTTGCAGCTCTTCACTTCTCTTCGGCAATCTTCTGTCGCTTCTCTTCGGCAATCTTTTATACTCAGCAGGAGAGAATTCTCCAAATGGCTTCCAGCTTTGCCAAAATAGTTG